>JAQBSW010004958.1:0-62625 GCA_029291075.1 Eudiplozoon nipponicum | reverse complement strand
GGAGAGCTAGGCACGGTCTCTTATATTGTATGGAAAATTCTTTTTGTGAAAGACTGGATTTTTTGGCATCCTGCCATTCCGATTTAGTATTAAGAACTTTGCTTTTTCTCTTTAAGTTTGTTTAGTTCTTGAAGCTGCAATTTGACAGTGACATGCTCGGATATCTTGTCCACATTATATTACCGTGGATACTTCGGCACTGTCGCTTCAATTGTATGAAATAGAATTTTTATGGGAAACGTCAGTGGTTATTTTTGGATTCTGTACTTTTCTTCAGAATGGAGAACAGTCCTTTAAGTGTGTTTGGTTCTTGAATCTGCAATTTGACAGCGGCATGCTCAGATTTCTTATCCACATTCGATTAGCGTGGAGAGCTAGGCACGGTCTCTTATATTGTATGGAAAATTCTTTGTGTGAAATACTGGATTTTTTGGCATCCTGCCATTCCGATTTAGTATTAAGAACTTTCCTTTTTCTCTTTAAGCTTGTTTAGTTCATGGAGCTGCAATTTGACATTGACATGCTCGGATATCTTGTCTACATTACATTACCGTGGATACTGCGGCACTGTCGCTTCTATTGTGTGGAACAAAATATTTTGTAAAAATGTAACTGGATTTTTGTGCATTCTGCCTTTCCTCTTCAGAATTAAGAACTTTACTTTTTCTCTTTAAGTTTGTTTAGTTCTTGAAGCTGCAATTTGACAGTGACATGCTCGGATATCTTGTCCACATTCCATTACCCTGGATACTTCGACACTGTTGCTTCTATTGCATGAAATAAAATTTTATGGCATATGTCAGTGGTTTTTTGGGAATTCTGGTATTACAGAAAAGGTCTTCTAACCGTACTGGATTTATGAAGAGAAGTCACGCATATCAAACGCCAAATTGAAGGTTGGGGTAGAACAGAGAAATTTAGCGCCGATGAATTCGCTTGGGTCAACGTTTGAAATGGCCTCGCCTATGGTGCAAGGCATTGCGAAATGCCAAGTGCTAGGAAGAAGGCTGCCTCTTCTAGCGTTTGTGTAGACCCAAATGGAAAGGCAGCACCATACCGGTTAAGAGAATTAACTCGACGCGAATAGTGGATGTGCGCCGATAAGATTACACGATTGAAGTCGAGATTCGAGCTTGCGACTACAGAGCACTGAGCTTGCTGACAGGACGATTAGATTTTTCTAAAGCGGAGATGTTGCGAAAAAACCCGACCATTGGAAAACATCTGGAACCTGAGATTAGATGGGTTTGACTGCAACCATGTGTTAACTAGTCGCAATATGAGATTGCCAAAAATTGAAAATTGGTTTTAACTTAGGTGCATTTCATGTGTCCAATGTACAGTACATGACGCGCAAGATCACATTTAGTAATATGTCAATACTTACACTCAGATTAATGTTCACCTCTTCATTGGACGCATGGTCTCACCAATATACATGAGACTTCAATCATTGCAAGGGATTTTATAAACTGATGTTTCCAAGGGTTCAATCTTTTCGATTTGGTGAGGGAGTATACTGCGTAATGTAAGGTATTGTTTTAAACGGTCGTTAGATTGTATTTTAAAGCTATTGATTTCACTTTCCGGTAATACAACGACCTTATGCTTTTATGTACCTCAGATGAGGATTTAATTTCTTCACGCCATCCGTCATTGTTGCATCTATGAAACGAAGTGGATAACCGTTAGCCTTGAATATATCGCGTAGTCTACCTAATTCTAACTTTATATATGTTAATCTGAGGGTTATAACTTTTAATGATTTTGAGATACCGATTTCCATACGATTATATACCATATAACGGCGTTGCAGCTATAATTCCTCAGTTTTTAGAAAAGTTTAGCAATACAGAAGTATACACTCAAATAACTAAAGACCCCACGGATAGGTTACAAGGGAAAGTAATTAATCAATAAAATGTTTGATAGTGATGAATTGGATTCGTCGCATGGTAACACTCATAGGGCAAGAAAATATTCCTATTTATTTGAACATTTTGCAATGCCGCGTTTTGCGCACAAAGATCCGATTATCCCCATTTCCAAGTACGCATCTGTTTTGTCTTCGATCTGACAGGACAAGTGACATCTGTCCTTTGAGCACCACCCAACCGTGGAAAAGTTGCAATGGGAGGTGCATCAATAGAAGCAGCCACGAACTGTTGATAATTTATATTGAAACGGCACAAAAATGCTGTAATGCAAATACTGTGTAGACCATGTTGGTTTATGGTAAATTGTTCTGTTTAAACCAATAATATTAAAAATAATATGTCAATTTTGGAGTTATCTGGAAAAAGAAATGATACTTTAAGCGCGAACATTGGAGAACTGACTGAAGCGCTACATATGAAGATTGATGAATTAAAAATTGATGTTCAGCCATGGGTAGAGTTGGCAGATATAACAGAAAAAGAAAATGCATCAACTAAAAATAATACATCAGTTGAAGAAATTCTGAATATATTAGCGAATTAGGCCTTTGCGATAAATAGTACACAAGACCAGCTAATATTATTTAATTTTGATGAAAATGCCGACGTAAAGGTGTGCGAAGGCCACGACACGGCGGACGAAGTTTTCGTTGGGAATAACGGCGACGCCGAAGACGTTTCCATGGCCTTAGTCAGAATATGTCGCGCCGATTGCTCCGTGCTCTATATGGTGTTACAAGACGCCGAGTTTGCTATGCGAAAGTTACGAGAAAGCGCAACCCGGAGTTTCCTCTGTTCGTCCGCATGTCCCCGGAGCTCCTTGCCAAGGAACCTCCGATCTGGCCTCGGATCTACATCGGGGAGGCTGCGAATTGAGGGGAGACGAAGGGCTTGCGAACCATCTGAAAGCGCACCGCCCGTCTCCGCTTCCCCACGTCAAATGTCGTGCTCTGTGCCTCCGTCTTCTCTTGGGCGCAACAACCAAGAGGCTGTTCGGATGTGAGCGAGCTTAGTCATCCAAAATCGCAATCACCCTTAATATAGACGGGCAAAGTAAAATAAAAGCGTGATTACACGTTATTACAAAGGAAAGCAGAGCAAGCTCACACCTCTCCGCCAGACACCGCACCCTCTCCTGAAACTAAACACGCCTATCCTGACTGGAGCAACCCAAAGAAACGACTATCATTGTAGGGAGGCATCATCGGTGACAACCAGTGCGGAGGTCCTTAAATTGAAAAAAACTTAAGACCCTCACGGCTACGCGGCCCATCAATTCAGCCCCAACAGCTTCCTCCTCCAACCACATCGGCCCCACTCAGGAAGTTGTGACTCTGCCCCTGATCAGATCTTTTCCCCCACCCTGGAGCCTAGATTACTTGCCTCCACACACTTACGCCAAAAATAAAATAAATGAGGGCATTTCTTTCCTCTAACGAGCTAGACATGTGCTTTCTTGTTGAAACATGGCTGACCCCTAATATACACTGCGAATCTCAATAATCGACGAAACTCGAGGGACTCAACTTGTGTCCATCTTTCTTATCTCAAAATTCTGCTTTGTACATCGTTATGCCTTGTACAGGACTGAAAAATTGTTACTACTAACCGCATGACCTGTGAGTAGTACATGCTCGCAAATTGCTGATTTTTGTGCAGGAGGCTATTTTTTCAATTGCGCGGATCAGTTTTGTTGTCTTAAACACCTCTCACCTGTTTTGATGTAAACTGTGCTTTAGTCGTTCGAATTACTTTTCTTTTGAAGATTTCAGCTGGTAGAAATCTTCCAAAAGGAACAATAAGAGTTACTCTCTGGGGTGTTTTGTTTTGCTCCAAATTGGTCTCGATTTTGTTGCGTTGCCTCAAGTTGTATTCGATGAACCTGTCCGGATAGCCGTTATTTCTCAACGCTTTGCTCAAATTCAATGTTCTTCGGTGAAAAATTCCTGCGTATTTGTGTGCCCAAATTATTTATCAGGTCCCTTTTGTACGCCCTTGGCACTACTGATTTCTTGTAAACTGATCTTGAGATGGTACCTTCTTCATCTCTCGTTATTCCTACACTCATAAAAAAAATAAATATCCGTCTAGTTCTTCTATTGTAAACTTAATTGCTTGGTGTACCTTGTTTATGTGTTGTAGCAGTGCATTTGTATCTTTATCCTTTTCAACGACCATCAAATTATCGTCACCTAGCGTACTTAAGAATGAGCTCCATTGATGCATGTATATGTCTGCTAATACTGGTCCAAGTGGATTACCTATAACTATGCCGTCAATTTGTATGTATAAGACTCCTTGGAATACGATTTGTACGTTGGATGTACATAATAAAAGAATTTCTATTATGTCGTCCACTTCTATCAGTGTTTCCGCTCCTGATGATCGTAGATATTCACATAGGATATTTGTTGGAATGCTAGTCAAGAGGGACTTTATATCAAGGGACACCATTTTCCTCTCTTTTTAATTCAGGTCGTGGTTTTTGCACAAATTGAAAGCTATCCTGTTCAACGTGCTCCATTCTTCCTTTCCTGATAGGTTTTATAACCCGGCATAATAGTCTGGCTGCCCCATGCTGTGGAGAATTAACCATAGATAAAATCGGTCTGAAAGGCGAAAAATCTCTCATTATTGGTCATTTTGTGAACCTTGGGCATCCCATATAATATCGGTTGCGTTGAACCTACGGGATTTGCATGTTTGCATTCTGTAATGAAATCGTTTTTGTGCTTTGTCGATTTCTTGTTTAGCTTCGATCTACGAAATAATTCGGTTTAGAATCTTCGTTATGGAATTTTCTAATTTTGGCGTAGTGTCGCGTTGTACCTCTTCGCGTTTAAATTTGGATTTGTTGTTCCGAATTTGTAACATAGTCTGACTATAGTCTGATTTGTTTGTTTCGTTGTAGCTCATTTAGTTCCTTCAGAGGCTTTTTGGTGACGACTTTATTGACTGGATTTGTTCACCGAACAAAATTGAATCAGAGCTAAATTTGCTTCGCGAAGCGTTGAGAAATAATGGCTATTCGGACTGGTTCATCGAATAAAACTTGAGGCAACGCAACAAAATTTATTAATAAACCTTGTTTCTATCAGTATCTTTAGGCATTATTCTGGATTCGTTCCTCCGGCTAATTGGCATAATATGACTAGGGAAATTAACCCGTTGATTCGGCTCTTTGCTTCCCTAACCGAGGGAACAACCAACTTGATTGTGTCCTCTCCAAGACTCCTTCTCCATTCCCACTCCGCCTGCTGAGATGTTCGACAACGGAGATGCTGCGGAACTACATGTTCAACATGTCGCTGGCCTCCCTCGATCAAGCAATCAAAGTCATCAAATCTAAACACAAATTTGATCAATACGGTCAGCATGATTGCCATTTTTGGCTGAAATTCCTTCTTTCTGGTTACTGATGTTATCAACCGATGCCCCGAAACTGTCTATCTTCATAATCTGACTGGATCATTAGTACCTTTATCCGCCCTAAGGCAAATCTTCGACAGGGTCTAATATAACTTAACGCCTAGCTCCTCGACGATCAACATGGCTTCCTGAATGGCCGCTCGTCTTCCACCAACTTAATCAGTGTCTTTAATCACTGCTACTTCATTTTCTCCTAAGGTCATAAACGCACTCTCCTCTTCCTGGCTTTTGATTCTTTGTCATTTTCAGCAATTTAATCCGCCTTATTGAGCAGTGGTATCTGCGGCAACGTCCTCAATCTTATCAATGACTATCTCCGAAACCGATGCGCGACCTTAAAAGTTGAAAATAGTCACTCGAGGCCAGCCCATATCCGATCTGGAGTTCCACAGCGCTCCTTACTTCGTCCTATTCTTTGCAACCTTACACTCGCGCAGGTACAGGTTGAAGACAACCTTTTCAAGCTATATAAATATGCGGATGACATCGTCATAGTATTCAGTAACCCCACAGCATCCAACCCATCCTTACTCCACTAGCAGTATCGGTCTCAAACTAAACCCGCCAAGACTCGTTTAATGAAACTCTCCTCTGATCAATTCTGCTCTCGCCCGGAGAAAATTATCCCCTCGATATTGAAATAATAAACTCTGCCAAGAACCTTGGTATCCATTTTTCTAAATCGCTAGACTTCTCCCCACATCTTAAACATACTACTTCCAAACTCTTCAAGTGGACCCGTTAGATCTGCTTCAACATCACTCTCCAACTAGCCTTCTCTTACGCCATCGAACTGATTTCTTCTAGATATCTAAAGCGAGACTTCCCTCACATCCAGAATTATCGGGAACGCCTACTCGTCATTTACGAGCCATCTTTAGAACTATTGGACGCATGATTTTAATTTTAAAGTATCTTAAATGTAAGTTTGGTTTGATGGGAGATCTGAATAAGAGAATTTTTCTAAATAATGAATAGAAATATTAGCGACTAGGACCGATAATGGTTGTCCCATAGGATTACCTTTAACTTGAAGGTAGAATTCACAACGTTGGACACACTCTAATGCAACCTGTACCACATCCAGGCTTGCCAGTTTATCATTCTCTAATAATTTATATTTACTAATAATGTCAGTGAAGTGATAAGTGTTCTTTAATGTATAATCTATTCTATGGCATAAAAATTTAGACATTTTATTAGTTGGAGAATAGCAAACAGTGTGATATGTTTGAAAGCAGACAAAGGAGGAGCGACGGTTCTGATGAAAGATCTCCAACACTCCCTAACATATCAAATGTGAAGCCTGATCAACTAATGTAGCCTTGAACCAATTTTTATAATCAATACTGGTAGGTTCCAAGTCAGCTGTTTGTTCAAATAGCAAAGCAAGAATTTTGAATAAATTGGAAAAAGATATAAAACCTGGAGTTTTGTGTGATTTAAATCAAGCATACGACCGGTCAGTGATCCAACATCTTAACCAATACAAAAGGAGGAAAATACAAAGTATAAAGCAAGTGGAACATATCTCATTCTTGAAATTAGGTTTAGAATGTAATGTTGTAACTAAATGTTTTAGAGGGTAGGAAATGTTCTGAAACAGGAAATTTCTGTACATTTAATGAAATTATCGGTAAAAAATCAAGAAAAAACTAAAATAAGATCAATGCTAGTCTTGTTATTACATTCAATGGACCTTAAATGTATAGGAGAATTCACTGTTACTCTTTTCTTTTTGATTTTGATATCAAATCGTTTACTTGAATATCATTCTTCGATTATTTAAATAGTATTAAAGTAATCTAAAAATATTCGGATCAATATTCAATAAACTAAATCAAAATCAGACAGAAACATACGTTCTAAATGATGTTGTGGAAATCGGGAAACGAACAAAAAAGAACAATAAAGAAGCCAACAAAGCTGAACCAGTAAAATTCGATAACTGTTTGGATAAGTCGTATTCTACATTTACTTTATTTTATGCCAACTTTCGAAGTGTTAGGAACAAAAACTTTTTGTTGTGCAATTTTATAATAAGAAACGATTTTGATTTTATAATATTATCTGAAACTTGGCTTAAGAAGGATATTGAAAACCATGAATTTGATATTCCTCACTATTCTTTATTCAGAAAAGACAGATCGATGGATAAAAGAGGTGGAGGAGTACTCATTTATATTAAATATCTATTAAATGCGAAAATTTTACATGCTAGTGAAGATAATGCTATTATTGATTTTTTATCTATACAAATTGATAATCTGATCTTAACCGCGGTTTACAGACCGCCGTATGCTAGTTTACCAATTCTTGTGAAATATTCAATTTTTTCTAATCAGGAACTCAAGCAGATTATAAATGAATCAAATAGATGTTCGCAATGCTTAGATCATGTATATTTAAAAATTGAAATGGTCAAATCACATCTTGAGTAGCAAAACACAGAAACTAAATTTTGAAAATGCACACGTGCACTGTTCCAGAATCAACTGGAATCGTTTTAGAGAATTAAGTATAATGATTAATTATGAACACTGACAAATTTGTTTCTTTGGTTTCATCGTTATTATCTATTTTATTTCAGGCATCTACGTTTATTATTTATTTATTTATACCGAAACGAATTAATAGGAAATTGTGTAAACAAAGAATTAAACGAGATAATATAATAAAGTGTAGTCTTATCAATAGTATTAAACAAATGAGGTTAGATCTCATTAATAACGAAATTAATTCATCACTGCTGATAATTCGGCAAAGATCAGAACGAATTATTTTGGCCAAAATGAAGAGTAATCCTAGACTAGGATACAAACTCCTCAAGGATTACAGTAAATATAAGGAAGAGTTAACTTATATTACCTGTGGATAAAACTGAGTATGAATTTCTCTGTGAATTGGATGAAGTATTTGGCAATTTGATATTTTGTCGGGTGGAACGCAACGACCGGAGAGAGCGTGCTTGCGGTTTTCAACACTTTCTCTAATTTCGAAGGATATCGGGTTTCCAACGCAACTTCTCCCCCCAAGTTCGTCCGCCAGGTCCACACCTCACAGATTACTGATCCAGTGTCTATGAGAATTCATTCGCCAGAGGTTGCGTCACGGATGAGAAAAGATGTTGATAGTGGCAACTGACGATGAGACTGGTTGCTGGCATTTGGGCGTTTGAAGCAACGACCGGAGAGAGCGTGCTTGCGGTTTTCAACACTTTCTCTAATTTCGAAGGATATCGGGTTTCATTTTGTTTTCTATTTTCAGATTCTCGGGATTTTTTTGTCTGATTTCATCTCTAGGATACACCAGGAATCTACCTACACTTATTTTGGAGTTTACCTTCAGTTATCAAGGATCTATTCCTAGCTCACCCGATTTTCCCGTTTATTTTTGAATTTTAATACACATTCTTTTTCTCTCATCAATACTCATTATTTTCCTCTCATTTATCGTAATCTACGTTATATCTCCCCGTTCCTCACCCAAAAGCTTATCTCCAACATTACTGACCTCATACAGCAAATGGCGGACAGCACTGGATTACTTGGAGCACTGAAAGGCAACCCTTCAATCTCCACTGTCCAGCCTCATTTTTTGCGTCAAGCTGATGCGTTTCTGAATGGGGTAGCCAGGGAGGTTGCCCTGCGAAATCATAACAAGAGAAACCTCTTTTTATGGTCTCCGCGCTCCCCACTCTCAAAGGACGATCTGGCCTCAGATCTCATCAGTCAAATAGGGGATAACTTTAGCCACCTTAAAGAGATCTCCTCGGGAAAGGGTCAAGCCTTTATTCTCTCCTCGCACAAAAGACTGTCCAACGGTGAGGTTCGTCATCTCAAACTGCACTCGCCCATCTTAGCATCCGGGAAAGTCAAACTAAAGCGAGATTACACGCTACTACAGAGGACTTTAGAGAAAACCCAAACCCATAAGCCGGACACCACCCCCCGCCACCAGCTAATCACGTCTATTCGGGCTGGAACAATGCAAAGAAAAGCCGCTCATTTCATGGCGGAATCCTTGGCGATGCACCTTCCTCCAGTCCACCCCTACTGATACCTTCCAGATTTGAAGGCCTTCCTTTCACTTTTAGCCCTTACTCCGCAACCAGTCCCCCCACACAATCCCAAGCTGTACCACGTCCGCGCGGCCGACCACGCCGCGCTAATCCTCCTAATAACGCAACTTCTCCCCCAAGTTCGTCCGCCAGGTCCACACCTCACAGATTACTGATCCAGTGTCTATGAGAATTCATTCGCCAGAGGTTGCGTCACGGATGAGAAAAGATGTTGATAGTGGCAACTGACGATGAGACTGGTTGCTGGCATTTGGGCGTTTGAAGCAACGACCGGAGAGAGCGTGCTTGCGGTTTTCAACACTTTCTCTAATTTCGAAGGATATCGGGTTTCCAACGCAACTTCTCCCCCAAGTTCGTCCGCCAGGTCCACACCTCACGATTACTGATCCAGTGTCTATGAGAATTCATTCGCCAGAGGTTGCGTCACGGATGAGAAAAGATATTGATAGTGGCAACTGACGATAGACTGGTTGCTGGCATTTGGGCGTTTGAAGCAACGACCCAAGAGAGCGTGCTTGCGGTTTTCAAAACTTTCTCTAATTTCGGAGGATATCGGATTTTATTTTGTTTTTATTTTTAGATTCTCGGGATTTCTTGTCTGATTTCATCTCTAGGATACACCAGGAATCTACCGACACATTTTTTTTTGGAATTTACGTTCGGTTATCAAGGATCTATTCCTAGCTCTCCCGATTTTCTCTTTTATTTTTGCATTTTAATACTCATTCTTTTTCTCTCATCAATACTCATTCTTTTCATCTCTTCTTTCGTAATCTACGTTATATCTGCACTTCTATCCCACTCCACCATGAACCAGCTTTCGTCGCCAGCCCCCATCTCCCCGTTCCTCACCCAAAAGCTTATCTCCAACATTACTGACCTCAAACAGCAAATGGCGGACAGCACTGGATTACTTGGAGCACTGAAAGGCAACCCTTCAATCTCCACTGTCCAGCCCCATTTTTTGCGTCAAGCTGATGCGTTTCTGAATGGGGTAGCCAGGGAGGTTGCCCTGCGAAATCATAACAAGAGAAACCTCTTTTTATGGTCTCCGCGCTCCCCACTCTCAAAGGACGATCTGGCCTCAGATCTCATCAGTCAAATAGGGGATAACTTTAGCCACCTTAAAGAGATCTCCTCGGGAAAGGGTCAAGCCTTTATTCTCTCCTCGCACAAAAGACTGTCTGACGATGAGGTTCGTCATCTCAAATTACACTCGCCCATCTTAACATCCGGGAAAGTCAAACTAAAGCGAGATTACACGCTACTACAGAGGACTTTAGAGAAAACCCAAACCCATAAGCCGGACACCACCCCCCGCCACCAGCTAATCACGTCTATTCGGGCTGGAACAATCCAAAGAAAAGCCGCTCATTTCATGGCGGAATCCTTGGCGATGCACCTTCCTCCAGTCCACCCCTACTGATACCTTCCAGATTTGAAGGCCTTCCTTTCACTTTTAGCCCTTACTCCGCAACCAGTCCCCCCACACAATCCCAAGCTGTACCACGTCCGCGCGGCCGACCACGCCGCGCTAATCCTCCTAATAACGCAACTTCTCCCCCCCCGTTCGTCCGCCAGGTCCACACCTCACAGATTACTGATCCAGTGTCTATGAGAATTCATTCGCCAGAGGTTGCGTCACGGATGAGACTGGTTGCTGGCATTTGGGCGTTTGAAGCAACGACCGGAGAGAGCGTGCTTGCGGTTTTCAACACTTTCTCTAATTTCGAAGGATATCGGGTTTCATTTTGTTTTCTATTTTCAGATTCTCGGGATTTTTTTGTCTGATTTCATCTCTTTTATCGTAATCTACGTTATATCTGCTTTTCTAGCGCACTCCACCATGAACCAGCCTTCGTCGCCAACCCCCATCTCCCCGTTCCTCACCCAAAAGCTTATCTCCAACATTACTGACCTCAAACAGCAAATGGCGGACAGCACTGGATTACTTGGAGCACTGAAAGGCAACCCTTCAATCTCCACTGTCCAGCCCCATTTTTTGCGTCAAGCTCATGCGTTTCTGAATGGGGTAGCCAGGGAGGTTGCCCTGCGAAATCATAACAAGAGAAACCTCTTTTTATGGTCTCCGCGCTCCCCACTCTCAAAGGACGATCTGGCCTCAGATCTCATCAGTCAAATAGGGGATAACTTTAGCCACCTTAAAGAGATCTCCTCGGGAAAGGGTCAAGCCTTTATTCTCTCCTCGCACAAAAGACTGTCCAACGGTGAGGTTCGTCATCTCAAACTGCACTCGCCCATCTTAGCATCCGGGAAAGTCAAACTAAAGCGAGATTACACGCTACTACAGAGGACTTTAGAGAAAACCCAAACCCATAAGCCGGACACCACCCCCCGCCACCAGCTAATCACGTCTATTCGGGCTGGAACAATGCAAAGAAAAGCCGCTCATTTCATGGCGGAATCCTTGGCGATGCACCTTCCTCCAGTCCACCCCTACTGATACCTTCCAGATTTGAAGGCCTTCCTTTCAGTTTTAGCCCTTACTCCGCGACCAGTCCCCTCACACAATCCCAAGCTGTACCACGTCCGCGCGGCCGACCACGCCGCGCTAATCCTCCTAATAACGCAACTTCTCCCCCAAGTTCGTCCGCCAGGTCCACACCTCACAGATTACTGATCCAGTGTCTATGAGAATTCATTCGCCAGAGGTTGCGTCACGGATGAGAAAAGATGTTGATAGTGGCAACTGACGATGAGACTGGTTGCTGGCATTTGGGCGTTTGAAGCAACGACCGGAGAGAGCGTGCTTGCGGTTTTCAACACTTTCTCTAATTTCGAAGGATATCGGGTTTCATTTTGTTTTCTATTTTCAGATTCTCGGGATTTTTTGTCTGATTTCATCTCTTTTATCGTAATCTACGTTATATCTGCTTTTCTAGCGCACTCCACCATGAACCAGCCTTCGTCGCCAACCCCCATCTCCCCGTTCCTCACCCAAAAGCTTATCTCCAACATTACTGACCTCAAACAGCAAATGGCGGACAGCACTGGATTACTTGGAGCACTGAAAGGCAACCCTTCAATCTCCACTGTCCAGCCCCATTTTTTGCGTCAAGCTCATGCGTTTCTGAATGGGGTAGCCAGGGAGGTTGCCCTGCGAAATCATAACAAGAGAAACCTCTTTTTATGGTCTCCGCGCTCCCCACTCTCAAAGGACGATCTGGCCTCAGATCTCATCAGTCAAATAGGGGATAACTTTAGCCACCTTAAAGAGATCTCCTCGGGAAAGGGTCAAGCCTTTATTCTCTCCTCGCACAAAAGACTGTCTGACGATGAGGTTCGTCATCTCAAACTGCACTCGCCCATCTTAGCATCCGGGAAAGTCAAACTAAAGCGAGATCATACGCTACTACAGAGGACTTTAGAGAAAACCCAAACCCATAAACCGGACACCACCCCCCCGCCACCAGCTAATCACGTCTATTCGGGCTCGAACAATCCAAAGAAAAGCCGCTCATTTCATGGCGGAATCCTTGGCGATGCACCTTCCTCCAGTCCACCCCTACTGATACCTTCCAGATTTGAAGGCCTTCCTTTCACTTTTAGCCCTTACTCCGCAACCAGTCCCCCCACACAATCCCAAGCTGTACCACGTCCGCGCGGCCGACCACGCCGCGCTAATCCTCCTAATAACGCAACTTCTCCCCCAAGTTCGTCCGCCAGGTCCACACCTCACAGATTACTGATCCAGTGTCTATGAGAATTCATTCGCCAGAGGTTGCGTCACGGATGAGAAAAGATGTTGATAGTGGCAACTGACGATGAGACTGGTTGCTGGCATTTGGGCGTTTGAAGCAACGACCGGAGAGAGCGTGCTTGCGGTTTTCAACACTTTCTCTAATTTCGAAGGATATCGGGTTTCATTTTGTTTTTTATTTTCAGATTCTCGGGATTTCTTGTCTGATTTCCTCTCTTCTATCGTAATCTACGTTATATCTGCTCTTCTATCTCACTCCACCATGAACCAGCCTTCGTCGCCAGCCCCCATCTCCCCGTTCCTCACCCAAAAGCTTATCGCCAACATTACTGACTTCCAACTGCAAATGGCGGACATCACTAGATTACTTAGAGCACTGACAGGCAACCCTTCAATCTCCACTGTTCAGCCCCATTTGTTGCGTCAAGCTGATGCGTTTCTGAATGGGGTAGCCAGGGAGGTTGCCCTGCGAAATCATAACAAGAGAAACCTCTTCTTATGGTCTCCGCGCTCCCCACTCTCAAAGGACGATCTGGCCTCAGATCTCATCAGTCAAATAGGGGATGCTTTAGCCACCTTAAAGAGATCTCCTCGAGGAAAGGTCAAACACTTTTATTCTCTCCTCGCACAAAAAACTGTCCAACGGTGAGGTTCGTCATCTCAACGCACTGCCCATCCGGGAAAGTCAAACTAAAAAGCAGATTACGCGCTACTACAGAGGGACTTTAGAGAAAACCCAAACCCATAAGCCGGACACCACCCCCCGCCACCAGCTAATCACGTCTATTCGGGCTGGAACAATGCAAAGAAAAGCCGCTCATTTCATGGCGGAATCCTCGGCGATGCACCTTCCTCCAGTCCACCCCTACTGATACCTTCCAGATTTGAAGGCCTTCCTTTCAGTTTTAGCCCTTACTCCGCGACCAGTCCCCTCACACAATCCCAAGCTGTACCACGTCCGCGCGGCCGACCACGCCGCGCTAATCCTCCTAATAACGCAACTTCTCCCCCAAGTTCGTCCGCCAGGTCCACACCTCACAGATTACTGATCCAGTGTCTATGAGAATTCATTCGCCAGAGGTTGCGTCACGGATGAGAAAAGATGTTGATAGTGGCAACTGACGATGAGACTGGTTGCTGGCATTTGGGCGTTTGAAGCAACGACCGGAGAGAGCGTGCTTGCGGTTTTCAACACTTTCTCTAATTTAGAAGGATATCGGGTTTCATTTTGTTTTCTATTTTCAGATTCTCGGGATTTTTTGTCTGATTTCATCTCTTTTATCGTAATCTACGTTATATCTGCTTTTCTAACGCACTCCACCATGAACCAGCCTTCGTCGCCAACCCCCATCTCCCCGTTCCTCACCCAAAAGCTTATCTCCAACATTACTGACCTCAAACAGCAAATGGCGGACAGCACTGGATTACTTGGAGCACTGAAAGGCAACCCTTCAATCTCCACTGTCCAGCCCCATTTTTTGCGTCAAGCTGATGCGTTTCTGAATGGGGTAGCCAGGGAGGTTGCCCTGCGAAATCATAACAAGAGAAACCTCTTTTTATGGTCTCCGCGCTCCCCACTCTCAAAGGACGATCTGGCCTCAGATCTCATCAGTCAAATAGGGGATAACTTTAGCCACCTTAAAGAGATCTCCTCGGGAAAGGGTCAAGCCTTTATTCTCTCCTCGCACAAAAGACTGTCCAACGGTGAGGTTCGTCATCTCAAACTGCACTCGCCCATCTTAGCATCCGGGAAAGTCAAACTAAAGCGAGATTACACGCTACTACAGAGGACTTTAGAGAAAACCCAAACCCATAAGCCGGACACCACCCCCCGCCACCAGCTAATCACGTCTATTCGGGCTGGAACAATGCAAAGAAAAGCCGCTCATTTCATGGCGGAATCCTTGGCGATGCACCTTCCTCCAGTCCACCCCTACTGATACCTTCCAGATTTGAAGGCCTTCCTTTCTGATCCAGTGTCTATGAGAATTCATTCGCCAGAGGTTGCGTCACGGATGAGAAAAGATGTTGACAGTGGCAACTGACGATGAGACTGGTTGCTGGCATTTGGGCGTTTGAAGCATGACTTGACTGGAGCCGTCGTTGTAAAGACAATAGTTTGATTGCGCTCTACCGCGAAAGCAATGTGCTTCGAGCCATCAGACGTGGAGCGGCCAACAATCTTGGGCTGCTCAGCCTCTACTGCCGCGGAGAAGGCTGACCCCACCCGTCTTCCCAACCTTCCATGGGCGGATCCTCCTGAGTTGTTGAGGGTGACCGCGCCCACTTGAACGTCGCATCTGTGCGCGGGAATGTGCAACCGTTTTCGAGGCAATAACGTGTGGAGTAGCCTTCATCCAAAGTACTTGAATTTCTCAAAATCTAGCTGTTTATTAATTCCTTACTGGCTGTGAGTGTGTATATATGTAATTATGAATAAGTAAATAAATATAAAATTTATTATATAGGTATATCCGACACAGATATTTTAATGGAGAAACTAATTTATATAGGATATGAGTATTAATGTGTATTTGGCTGAGAGACGATTTCGTTAGTGTAAACTCCGTATTCGGTCTTGTCAAAACGATAGAATAATACTCTATAGACTTTCAATAGTTTTTAATCTCTGTCTATAACCGATTGCAAGCTGGATGGAATTAGGTGAACTAGGAATCTTAAATATAAGCATGGTTTGAGGGGAGATCTAAGTAGGAGATTTTTTTCTAAATAATGCATATAAATATTAGCGACTGGGACCGATAATGGTTGTCCCATAGGAACACCTTTAACTTGAAGGTAGAATTCATTTCTAAAAATAAAGTATGTAGAGGACATACAACATTGTCCAACGTTGTCTAACGGAATACCCTGAAATACTAGAAGGGAGTAAAATGATGTTAAGTAGTATTATGGAAATGTTTAAAATTTGTATGTTCGTATACATAGATACCACATCCAGGCTTGCCAGTTTATCATTCTCTAATAATTTATATTTACTAATAATATCAGTAAAGTGATAAGTATTTTTTAATGTATAATCTAGAAAATAGGTGTATTTTCTTATTCTATGTCACAGAAATTTGGACATTTTATAAGTTGGAGAATTCTGGACATTAACAATTAATCTAAGTGGATTATCTTGTTTATGAATTTTTACTAGACCATACACTCAGGGAGAGAGTGAAACTCTTTGTATTAATGATTTACCAAGTACTGAATCCAATTCCCCAGATCCAATCATTCGATTAATTAAAGCTTTAACCTCAGCTTGTAATTTGTCCGTTGGGTCCTTATTTATTTTATGGTAAACTTCTTTATTATTTAATTGTACGTACATCTTATCATCATAATCCCTCTGGTTTATTAGCACTGTTGCTCCCCCTTTATCTGCTTTAAGGCATATTACCTTATTAGATCTCAATCTTTTCAAGTCATAATTTTGTTTACATTTATCCTCCCTATGTTCTAACACTAATTTTGCAACATCCAATTCAAATTTAGTTTTATCTTTTCTTGGGAGGAATTGTGCGATTTTAACTGTCTCGGTAATAATTTCATTCTTAGGTATGTATTCTATAGGAACAGCCGTGTTCAGTCCCAGGTTAAGTATTCTCTTTTCATTATCTTTGAGATCCGTAGATGATAAGTTTATTACCCGTTTCGACACAAAAGAATCGTTTGGAATATTTCTTCCAGGCCTATGGATTCCCAGGTTTACTAGTTTCTTATCATGTCTCTTTTTAACCTTTTGAATTTCTTTATTCCTAGCCTTATCAGTGAAATCCTCTATACATTTAAGGTCCATTGAATGTAGTATCAAGAGCAACCTTGACCTTATTTTAGTTTTTTCTCTAATTAGTTCATAATTTCTTTTTTCTTGACTTTTTATCGATGATTTCATTAAATGTATAGAAAGTTCTTGTTTCAGAATATTTCCTACTCTATCTAGCTGAAATGGTAGTCTAAATTTAAAGCATTTAGGTATAGTATTAAATTTTAAACATAATTTCAAGAATGAGATATGTTCCACTTGCCTTACAATTTGTATTTTCCTCTTTTTGTATTGGTTAAAGAGTTCAACCACTGTCCGGTCATATTTTTGATTTAAGTACATTTTAAAAGATGTATGGTTTTTCTGTCTATAACCGATTGCAAGCTGGATGGAATTAGGTGAACTGGTGGGCATGTGAGGATTACTGCAATATTGAATTCAAAATTTGTTGATCTTTCTATGCGTCCGGAACAGCAATTAAAATATAGATATCAGTGATAGGCGTGTTTATCAATACATTAAGTGTACTTATAGTTATTCAATAAATGTAACTTTAGTAAAATACACATGTTTATAGGTAGTTGTGTACGCAGAGGGGGACAGGGATAAGTTTTTGTATACATTTGAGTATTAGAGACTAGGTATGAAGACCGGATATTAGGAAGACAATTAAAAATACTTTTAGAATTAAAATAGGTATAAATATATCTGTCTTGAATGAGGATACCACATTTGTCACAAGTTGTGTTTTACTCCTGTGCGCATTGTTTCAACCCTGAAGATGAGACTGGAAATGAGGTCTCGAAATATAGGACAAAGAACAATGACTGAAAAAGTGAGAACCCATCCATTGAGGCCAAAAATAACATCAAGTGGAATAATTAATACAATGAGATTTATTCTCTCCCAGGTGTATAGTGTAGTAAAAATTCATAAAGGAGAATAAGAAAATACATCTATTTTCCTAGATTATACATTAAAGAACACGTATCACTTCACAAATTATTATTAAATATAAGAATCTTAAATATAAGTTTCGTTTGACACACTCTAATGCAACCGGAATGTTCGTATACATATATACCACATCCAGGATTGCCAGTTTATCATTCTCTAATAATTTATATTTAATAATAATTTCAGTGAAGTGATACGTGTTCTTTAATGTATAATCTAGAAAATAGATGTATTTTCTTATTCTCTTTTATGAATTTTTACTACACAATACACTCTGGGAGAGAATAAATCTCATTGTATTAATGATATATATAAATATATCTTAGTTTGGAATTATGGGGATGTAGAATTAAAATCATGCGTCCAATAGTTCTAAAGGTGGCTATTGCTACAGGCTGCACAATTTCTATGCAGTCACTAACATTAGCTGTTTGTAGCTTTCGCCACACACATGGTAAAAATTCTTTAAATGAAGTTTGCGAGCTTGAAGTAAACACCAATCCGATTACCAGGTTCCAAAGCAACCGTGCCTAGATTTGAGCCTTATCCGCGGCAAATTACAGCCAGTAGGTGATAAAGTTCTTAATAAGGACGAACCCGGCCTTTTCTACGTTATAAAATAATTAGTTTATAATGAAAAATGTATATACTTAGAGGGTGAGGTGCTTATCAAGATCGCAACCTTGATTGTAGTAAGTAACTGAGGAAGTGCATTCAAGAATTACTAATTATCTGACTTATTCATTTTACGTGGAATGTACTGAGCGTTGCAGGTACATTGAAATCTGTATACAGAAAAAGGTGTTGAAGTCACAGAGAGGCTATCTTTTTCATTCGTGCGCATCAGTTTTGTTGTGTTGAACACCACTCTCACCCGTATTGATGGAAACTGTGCTTTTGTCGCTCGAATTACTTTTCGTTTGAAGATTTCCGCTGGAAGATCACCTCCAAAGGGAACACTAAGCGTTACTATCTGGGGAGTTTGATTTTCTTCCAAATTGGCCTCGATGAACCAGTCCGGATAGCCATTATTTCTCAACGCTTCGCGAAGCAAATTTAGCTCTACTTCAATGTTGTCCGGTGAACAAATCCTGCGTATTCGTGTGCCCAAATTTATTATTAGGTTCCTTTTGTACGCCCTTGGCACACTACTCATATAATGGATATATTGTCCAGTCCAGCTTGATTTCTTGTGAACTGACCTAGGAAGGATAAATATCCGTCTTTTTCTTCTTCTATTGTATACTTGATTGCCTGGTCTACCTTGTTTATGTGATGTAGCAGTGAATTTGTATCTTCATCCTTTTCAACGACCATGAAAGTATCGTCAACGTAGCGACTGTAAAAATGAGCTCCATTGATAAATGGTTTTAAACCAGTTGTTTCTAAATGGTGCATGTATATGTCTGCCAATACTCGTCCAAGAGGACTACCCATACCTATGCCGTCAATTTGTCTGTTGAAGACTCCTTGGAATACGAATTGTACGTTGGATGTGCATAATAGAAGTAGTTCTCTCATGTCGTCCACTTCTATCAGTGTTTCCGCTCCTGATGATCGTATATATTCACACAGAATATTTGTAGTTTTATTTACTGGAATGCTAGTAAAGAGTGACTTTATATCGAGGGACACCATTTTCGTCTCTTTCAAATTTAGGTCGCGAATTTTTTCTACGAATTGAAAGCTATCCTGTACATCGTGGTCTATTTTTCCTTTCATAATAGGCTTTATAATCCGGTATAATAGTCTGGCTGCCTTGTGCTGTGGGGAATTTATCATAGATAAAATGGGCCTGAAAGGCGGAAGTCCTTCATTGTTGTTATCAATGCCGCGTTTTGCGTACGCGGGTAATAGCTGTACACGGGCAGTTACACAAAGATCCGATATTTCACATTTTCCAATTTTGTTTTGTCTTTGATCGGGTTGACTCAATTTTACTTCAACTGGAAATGCGGTTCTATCACATCTTTGTTTACTGGCGACTTTTCGGTGCCTACTTTCCAGCACCATCATCAGGCAACACAACACTGATCACAATAGCAGATTTAAGCAAATGTGGTAACCTCGTTCCAAAACCATTCTATTTATTTGACTCAACTCTATTTTAATCATAGGATTTGTCTCAGTATGCAGAATATTTTAGGGGAGAGAGACAGTATCGAACCTTTTGTTATTTGTTATAACTGTATTACTACTATGTCACGGTAATCAAAATTTAAAAATGCTAAAACTAAAACCTTGACTATCATATGGAAATTGTGAAAAATCGGATCTTTGTGTATCTGCCCGCGTACGCAAAACGCGGCAATGATAACCTGAATGCTGACACCGCAAAATATTAACTTCAAAGTCCTTCATTGTTGGTCATTTTGTGAACCTTGGGCAACCCATATAATATCGGTTGCGTTGAACCTACGGGCTTGGCATGTTTGCATTCTGTAATAAAAGCATTTTTGTGCTCTATGTCGATTTCTTGTTTAGCCTCGACCTTCGAAATAATTCGGTTTAGAATCTTCGTTATGGAATTTTCTAATTTTGCCGTAGTGTCGCGTTGTACCTCTTCGCGTTTAGTTCATTAACACTACGGTTGTCCCTTCGTCTGGCTTCATGAGTCTGACTTGTTTGTTTCGTTGTAGCTCATTCAGTTCTTCTAGATGCCTTTTGGTGACCAGTTTATTGCCTTTGAATGTGCACATATATTGGCCAAACGAACTTCGGAGGTCCGATTTAAAGAGCGAGAGTCGTATTTTTCATTTGATTTGTATTTTGTGGCATCTTCAAAGAAGCATTCCATTGATGCCTGCATATGCATTTCTTCACGTTCATTTATTCTAGTTTTTGTTATGCAGTATTTCGGTATCAATATATATATATATATTATTCGTATTCTAAGGAGTCTTTTACAGACGAATTGACAACATACAAATGCACTGCTATCCGCTTTTGCTTCTTCTTCTTCTTCGATGACATTTTCAAAAATGCGCCGATGAATATTCTCTGATTGATGCTGATTGGTACTTTTCCAACGCGTAATCACGTTAGTTGGGATGAAAAAAGAAACGATCAATTTATTGAAATACCGTGGTCACCCTATTCCACGGACAACAATAAACAAAACACAAATCAACGAAACAAACAAATCAGACTCATGAAGCCAGACAAAGGGACAGGCGTAGTGTTAATGAACTCTACGGACTATAGTCAGGCTATGTTACAAATTCTGAACGACAAATCCAAATTTAAACGCGAAGAGGTACAAATTAGAAAATTCTATAACGAAGATTCTAAACCGAATTATTTCGAAGGTCGAAGCTAAAAATAAATTGACATAGAGCACAGAAATGCTTTTATTACAGAATGCAAAATGATATAATGTCCTTCTTTTCTAGCATTCCAATAAATAAAACTATAAATATCCTATGTGAATATCTACGATCATCAGGAGCGGAAACACTGATAGAAATGGACGTCATAAGAGAACTACTTTTATTATGTACATCCAACGTACGATTCGTATTCCAAGGAGTCATTATCATTTTGCTTCCCAATATTACAGGATGATAAACCAGGAAACGCGGAAAATAGTCTAGTATTTTGCCTTGGTTGGAAGACTATCTAGGAGAAGGAAAACTTTGTATAACCATGACAAGTACAACTTACAATAATTACATACTGCATCGGCCGTCGCGCAGTATAAAAAGGGTGGATAAGCGAAAACAGGTTACTGAAGGCAACTCCAACTCTATCTCCGATTCTGCCTCCTTTCCTTCCCCTTCTTCTTCTTCTCAGTCTAACAATAACACTCTTTTAGATATTATAAATATGGTTGGTTTAGATCATAACAATGAGCCCAATATCAGGTTGCCAAATATCAAAAATGGTTCTAGTAGACGATCATTCAATTAACCTATGTTAGGTTTTAACGTAGGCGCATTTAATTTGCGAACATTAAAACAACTTGGTTAGCAAGAATCTCTTGCTCGTACGCTGAAACCAGAATACAGGATCCTACGTGTATTACAGAACTAGTTGCACCATCCCTATCTACGCGTTATTGGCTTCGAACATCTGGTTCCACAGAGTCCTCTCAAGTTCGGATATAGTCCTGGTTATGGGTGACTTGAATGCTCAAGTTGGTCGCTTAAGTAACACAGAATTTCATTTAGGTGGAAGATACACTCTAAGCTCGACTCGCAATGATAATGGTGAACGGCTTTTGGATAGCTGCGCTGAACATAGACTATATTTAAGTAGTACAAATTTCAGACGTAGTGTTAGACGTTGTGCTACATGGCGTCCCCCAGCATCCGGACAATCTCGAAAACTTTTTGACCAGAAAGGCTGAAGAATTGGAAGTAGCTTTCGCGTCAGGTAATAGTCGCTGTTTGTTCCAACTTATCCGCGCAACAGGTCCGAGAAAGTTAAAAGTACACAAATATATCTGGTCGCATTAAAGTCTACAACGAATTAACGCATAACTTTACAACCAGCATTGGTGTTTGTCAAGGTTGTCCACTTTCCCCATTGTTTAATTTTGTAATCGATGCTATTATGAACAACATTCTCCCACACATTCAGGACGCGGGAGTTGAAGTTCTTCCTGGAGATAAACTAGTCGATCTTGACTATGTGGACGATATCGTACTATTATTCGACAATCAGCATGCTGCCCAGGCCACCTTGAATAGATTAACAGACGTTGTTCCGTCTTTCGGTATGAAATTCGCACCCTCTAAATGTAAGATACTGTTACAGGATCACCCACCACTCACTCCAACGTTGAGACTGCAGAATGAAGATCTTGACAAGTTTCACTATCGTATAGTAAGACTGTGCGTACAGATGCATTGTAAACACGACCTTTCAGACAAAGTGAAATATTGTCGTTTCTCCATAAATGACGAAGGTCTCGAAAGCTAGTCTAGCTTTCGCGATCCGTATTCTCACTATTGATAGTCTTAAAGGTCGTGTTTACAATGCATCTGTACGCGCAGTCTTGCTATACGCTAGTGAAACTTGGCCTCTTAGAGTTGATGATCTGAGACGCTTACAGGCATTCGATCATCGTTGTTTGAGAAGTATAGCAACAAACTTGTATAGCATGTGTAGCACATGTTGGTTACCAACAACGAGTAACTAACGTTGACACCCGTAAACGTATTTTTGAATCCGAAAATAAGTGCTCGTGGTTAGAAAAACAAATAAGGCTCCATCAACTTCGTTGGCTCGGTCACGTTTTGCGTATGCCCTCATTTCGATTGCCCAATAGAGCTGTGTTCTCTCACCCAGCACCAAATTGGCGTAAGAAACAAGGTGGGCAGATTTTGACATGGCAGAAACAATTAAAGTCACTTACATCCGAATTGGGTAGTATAGGACCCACTCGTCTGCCGGGACGGGGTTCTCGTGCGCATCACAGTTCTTGGTTAGAAACCCTTAGCGATATGGCGTCGAATCGAACTGAGTGGCGATCTTGTTGCAGATATCTAGTAGAATCATCCTCGTAACTTTCTTTGTTTATGACGTGATACAGTGAAATCCACAAGGAAGCTGTATTGCTGATGTCGCCTTATCCTGATAAATTTACTCATAGTAGCAAGGTATTCCTTCTCTCTCTACCCCCCTCTCAACACTTCAGAGGTTTATGAGATACCTTGTAAAGATTGCAACCAATTAAGGTACATAGGTATATAGGTGAAACCATGCGTTCCCGCAATAGATTAATCAGGTTGATTAGCCAATCAATTGAAATAAAATCATGAATTAACGTCATGAATGTAACATCTGTCAGAGTGAACTCATATTGTTACATATATATAGCAAATTTTTGTTGAATTTTGTTATTAATGGCCAGTCGATTAGAACATCATGTTGATGAGACTTGAATATTTAGGCCAGGTGTTTTTTGTGTTATATAAAGGGTTTCATAGCTTCCCATACACTCTGGGAGAGAATAAATCTCATTGTATTAATGATTTTTCAAGCACTGAATCTAATTCCTCTGATCCAATCATTTGATTGATTAAAGTTATAACCTCACCTTGTAGCTTGTCCGTTGGGTCCTTATTTACTTTATGGTAAACTTCTTTATTATATAATTGTACATTTATCTTAGCTCTGTTGCTCCACCTCTATCTGCTTTAAGCCATATTACCCTATTAGATATCAAATTAGATCTCAATCTTTTCAAATCATAATTCGACTTAAATTTATCCTTTCTATGTTCTAACACAAATTTGGAAATATCCGATTCAAATTTAGTATCATCTTTTCCTGGGAGGAATTGCGCGATTTAAACTGTTTCGGTAATAATTTCATTCTTAGTCAGAACAGCCGTGTTCCGTCTCCTTATCATTGAGATCCATATATGATAAGTTTATTACCCGTTTATACAGCAGAATCGTTTGGAATATTTCTTCCAGGCCTATAGATTCCCAGGTTTTCTAGTTTCTTATCATTGATCTTATTTTAGATTTTTCTCTAATTAGTTCATATTTTCTTTTTTCTTTATTTTTTACCGATAATTTCATCAAATTTACAGAAAGTTCCTGTTTCAGAACATTTCCTCCTCATGAGTTAATCTGTCTGGAATCAACATCCTTAAAGCAACCTCAGCATTTTTAGCCTTAATGATCTCCACTTGCCTTAAATCAGCTATTTCCTCTTTAGGTGCAGTTAAAAACACTCCCATTTTCATAGTTCCTTGAATTATGCAATGAGCAACTACTCCATTCACTGCTGGCCAAATAGTTGAAAGGCTTTCACCTCTCCACACTCTTGAGTCACCTGAAAGAGCTAATAATGTATTGCAATAAGTGTGAAGATTATTTAATTCTCCAGCAGATAATGCATTTTTCTGAACTTTTCCTAATGTTGAGGAATATGGTACCAACAAATCATCTTTCATTTCATTCTTAATTAAATTGTGAAATTTAATATATTGATCGGTAAGTTCACTAGTAACCATTCCTGCAAGTATTGTGACATTTTTTCAGGTCCATACTTTTTACTAAGCAATATATATTTATTATAAACAGCTGCTCCAAAATTACATAATCTTAACATGACATATCAGCATTTAGAGATCTTAATGCTGTATAGTCAATAAGACTGCATAATATCTTATAATTATCATCTGGAGTCCAATCAGATCCACTATCATATTGAGCTCCAAAATATGATGGTTTCAGGGGCTTTAAAAATCTCAGTCAAGAAGTTATAAAACCTATCAGGAAAGGAAGAACGGAGCATGTTGTACAGGATAGCTGTCAATTAGTGGAACAAATTCGCGGCCTGAATTTAAAAGAAGAAAATGGTGTCCCTCTTTACTAGGATTCCAATAAATAAAACTATAAACACTGATAGAATTTGACGATATAAGAGAACTACTTTTATTATGTACATACAACGTACGATTCGTATTTCAAGGAGTCTTTTACAGACAAATTGACGGCATAGGTATGGGTAGTCCTCTTGGACCAGTATTGGCAGACATATACATGCAGTATTTAGAAACAACTGGTTTAAAACTATTTATCAATGGAGCTTATTCTGACGTACGCTACGTTGACGATACTTTCATGTTCGTTGAAAAGGATGAAGATACAAATGCACTGCTACATCACATAAACAAGGTAGACCAAGCAATCAAGTTTATAATAGAAGAAGAACTAGACGGATATTTATCCTTTCTAGATGTAGGAATAACGAGAGATGAAGAAGGTACCATCTCAAGGTCAGTTCACCGAACAACATTGAATTAGAGCTAAATTTGCTTCGCGAAGGGTTGAGAAATAATGAATATTCGGACTGGTTCATCGAATAAAATTTCAGGCAACGCAACAAAATCTAGACCAATTTGGAGGAAAACATAACACCTTTGGAGGTGATCTTCTAGCTGAGATTCAAAAGAAAGGTAAGGTGAGAGTTGTGTTCAACAGCATATATAATGACGCACTGTAATCATGACACAGCTTCTGAACAGATCTTGTCACGAATTGGGACCATTCCCACTTCTGTGACGTTGCATCAGTTCAGCCCCAACAGCCCTGCGTATTCGCCTTCATCCTGATTTCAACGCTCCATTGGAATATTTCTTGCAGGCCTATAGATTACCAGGTTTGCTAGTTAATTTATGAATGAAATATGCTCCACTTGCCTTATAATTTGTATTTTCCTCCTTTTTTATTAGTTAAAAAGTTGGATCACTGCCCGGTCATATTTTTGATTGAAATAACACAAAACTCCAGGTTTTATATCTTTTTCCAATTTATTCAAAATTCTTGCTTTGCTATTTGAACAAACGACTGTCTTGGAACGTACCAGTTTTGATTACAAAAATTGGTTCAAGGCTACATTAGTTGACCAGGCTTCACATTTAAAATCGTCTAAATGCGCAGAACAGCATGCATTGACAAAGCAACATCTAAATGCGCTTAAAGGTATCAGCAGAAATGCAGACATCAAAATACTACGCGCTGTTCTAGTTTTGTACCATTTCTTATTAACTTGACATCCAGAAATGGTAATTCGCCATTGTAGCACCTCTAATCTGCTTATAAAATGCATTCATAAATTTATAATACGTACATCATCTCCATGACATGTCTCATCATCATTTTGCTTCCTTCCAATATTACTGGACGATCAACCATGAAGCGCTGAAGAAAATTTTTTGGTACTGGTATATTGGTGTACATTGACACCACATCTAAACTCACCAATCTATCGTTTTCATTTAGCTCACATTTATCGACAATCTCAACCAAATGGTATGAATTCATCAAAGTATGGTCTAAGAAGTACGAATATTTCTTTATTTAATGCCATACAAACTTAGTTATTTGATATGTTAGGGAGTGTTGGACATTAGCAATAATACTCTAAGTGGTTGCCTGATTAGTTGTCTTTACTAAAATGTCATGTTTTTGATCAATAATTGTTTATACATTTTATGATTATAGTCAGATTGACTCATCAGAACCGTCGCTCCTCCCTTGTCTAATTTAAACCTAACCTTATCCTTGTCACACTGTTTGCTATTGACTCTTCTGCGACATTTTATTCCATAATTAGGTTTATATTTTTCCTCTTCGTACGTTAGCACAGCTGTAATACTAGCATTGAGTAAAATGATGTTAAGGAGTATTATGGAAGGGTCTGCCGCTTCTAACAAGGACTCCTTCGAACTAGCAAATGAATTGAAGGGGAAGAACATCCTACAGAATAAAATGGTCTCGCTTGACGTCTCATCCTTATTTACAAACATACCACTGGATAAGACAACGGAGATCTTGTGTGACCTCATCATTAATGAGTTTTTTGACTTCCCTATAGACACCAATGACATCAAAGACCTCATATTAGCATGTACTAAAAACTTCCGAAATCCTCAAACAAGCAAATGGAGTCGATCCAGACATCAAATTCACTCTCGAGGTAGAGAAAGACGACAGTTTTCCCTTCCTTGACATCAAACTCACTCGAGAAGCAAACGGAGATTTGACACTGGCCATACATAGAAAATCCACTTTCACCGGACAATACATTCACTACAACAGTAGTGTGCCAAAATCCCACAAAAGAAACTTAGTAAACAATCTAGCAAACAGAATCAGGAAGATCTGCTCTGAACACAAGATTGAGGAAGAACTGGGCTACCTCAGGAAAATTTTGCTTTTCATTGATGTCAACATCAGACCACGGCAGATTCGTACTAGAGAGAATACCGTTAAGCAGGTTTTCTTAAACTTACCATTTAGAGGCGACGTACCAGCCTCAATAATTGCACGGCGGCTGAATAGAATAACTAAGGACAACTTTCCCAGTGTTAAAGTTAATATGACATTTAGTACACGGAGAATCATGAGGTTGGATGCCAAAGATCAATTGCCAATTCTCTCCAAATCATTCATAATCTACAAATTCTCATGTATGTGCGGTAGCACATATATCGGACGTACGAAGAAGCAATTGATAAGCAGAATCAGCAACATTTGCCACAGAAATTGATTAACAAAGGCTTGCCACCGTCAGGAAAATCAGCTATTTCCGATCATATATTGGCAACGGGGCACCCTGTCAATTCGACCAATTTCACAATTCTACATAAAGCAAAATCAGAAAAATTATTATTTATCTATTTATGTAACAAGCACCTGACCTTAATATTCAAAAGTTTCATCAACATGATATTCTTATCGACTGTAGTATCCAGCCAAGAACAAACAGGCCCTCGACTAGAATCAACAAACATACAATCGGATTGGCAACAAACTGAAGTGGAAATAACAGAGGCGCATACGATGACAGAAGTCTCCAAATAATGTGAGCGTTTAACACTGCAATCCACACTGGCGTTGTTACCACGTGAAAACGACAACTTTGCGCAACGAGGTGAAACGATCAATTATACTGGGAAAAATAGCACTTGTATATGTAACAGTGAACAATGCGCACAAATGGTTAATTCTCAGGCTATCAAAACAATAATGACCAGATCTCAGACATCACTTTGCAATACTGCGAGAATGACCTTTACATGCAAACACGCATACACACAAACACAAATGCATACACACTCACCAACTAGCCAAAACAAGAAACAGCAGTAAAAACGAGTCAGATTTGTTACCACTTGCATAATCAATTGAAAACCCAAAATATATTAATATGTATGATTGTATAAGAGATGATTAGTATTCACGAAATAAATGGCATCTGTCAAGATTCTTAATTTCATTTATTACTTTGCGCTCCACTTTGTCTATTTCAGTTGATTTATCGTCCAGACGTCTTACGGAATACCATCAAATACTAGAAGGGAGTATAATGGAAATATTTAAAATTCATAGTCGCGGTCTCTTAGTTGGATTTATTATTAAATGCAGACATCAAAATACTACGCGCTGACTATGTCTATATTTGCATGCAGTTTTATGTTCCCACCTACGTACCTTTATTTGACGCATTGTTTCACCTATATACCCAAGTGGTTCTATTTTTTCCTTTTTGATTCGGTAACTTATTGCTTATTGGATATCAGAATAAGTAACTTTCCTATAAATATCTTTCACTTTTGATGGGAGATCCTAATAAATAATGCATGTAAAAAAGATAGATAGGATAAATGTAAGCCGAATTATGATTTGAAAAGATTGAGATCGAATTTGTTATCTAATATGATAATTTGCCTTAAATAAAGATGTTATAATTATATAATAAAGAAGTTTACCATAAAATAAATAAGGACCCAACGGACAAGTCACAAGGTGAGGTTAAAAATTTAATTAATCAAATGATTGGATCTGAGGAATTAGATTCAGTGCTAGGAAAATCATTAATACAAAGAGATTCACTCTCTCCCAGACTGTATGGTTTAGTAAAAATTCATAAACAAGATAATCCACGTAGGTTAATTGTGAATGTCCATTCCGGTACAGGTTGCATTAGAGTGTGTCCAACGTTGTCTAACGGAATACCCTGAAATACTAGAAGGGAGTAAAATGTTAGGGAGTATTATGGAAATGCTTAAAATTCATATTCGCGGTCTCTTAGTTGTATTTATTATTAAATGCAGACATCAAAATACTACGCGCTGACTATGTATATATTTGCATGTAGTTTTATGTTCCCACCTACGTACCTTTATTTGACGCATTGTTTCACCTACATACCCGAGTGGTTCTATTTTTTCCTTTTTGATTCGGTAACTTATTGCTTATTGTAAGACTTTTTATTATCATGGATTTTTAATGCCAAACGGGTGATTAGAGCAGTAATTCAGGAGGATATCAGAATAAGTAACTTTTCTATAAATATCTTTCTCTTTTGATGAGAGATCTGAATAAGAGATATTTTTCTAAATAATGCATGTAAATATTAGCGACGTTAGTTATTCGTTGTTGGTAACTAACACGTGCTGTACTAGCGTATAGTAAGACTGCGCGTACAGATGCATTGTAACCACGTCCTTTAATGCAAAGTGAAATATTCGCGTTTCTCCATAAACGATGAAGATTCGAGAAAGCTACTCTAGCTTTCGCGATCCGTATTCTCACTATTGATAGAGCTCCCAAGATATGTAAACCTGTCGACTATGTCAAGATCTTCATTCTGCAGTCGCAACGTTGGAGTGAGTGGTGGGTGATCCTGTAACAGTATCTTACATTTAGAGGGTGCGAATTTCATACCGAAAGACGGAACAACGTCTGTTAATCTATTCAAGGTGGCCTGGGCAGCATGCGGATTGTCGAATAATAGTACGATATCGTCCGCATAGTCAAGATCGACTAGTTTATCTCCAGGGAGAACTTCAACTCCCGCGTCCTGAATGTGTGGGAGAATGTTGTTCATAATAGCATCGATCACAAAATTAAACAAAAATGGCGCATACTTCTAACTCGGATGGTTCTTCGGGACTAAAATTCCACACTGTTAATGCAGACAAACGTTTTCGAGATTGACTTTAATACTGCGCTTAAGTTGGCGTCTTATATTGCGACGGGTATTATTATGAGTCGAGCCAGGTGGAATTTGGCGCCTTATTTCGAGTATCCATAGATTTAACAGAGAGCCAGTGATTATTTCTACGGTGGCCTGCAATGCCACATACAGTAGTAACTGCATTGTGCATAGTGGAACTTATCTTGGACAAAAGTATATTCGGATTTTCGCCATCCAGACCAGTTAGATTATCCTTTAGAATATTTTCATATTTTCGTCGGAAGGACGGTTGTTCGAGTTTGCCTACATCAATTTGGGGTTTATTCTTAATTATTTTCCCGGAAAATTTTAGAGCAAATCTACAACGGATAAGTGCATGGTCCGAGTCGACATAAGTGTTCCAAAAAGAGCGACAATCCTGGATGCAACCACGCCATCTATAACTAATTGCTACATGATCTATTTGAGTCCACCGTTGTCCGGGTGCTGGAGGACGCCATGTAGCACAACGTCTAACACTACGTCTGAAATTTGTACTACTTAAATATAGTCTATGTTCAGCGCAGCTATCCAAAAGCCGTTCACCATTATCATTGCGAGTCGAGCTTAGAGTGTATCTTCCACCTAAATGAAATTCTGTGTTACTTAAGCGACCAACTTGAGCATTCATGTCACCCATAACCAGGACTATATCCGAACTTCGTGCTTTACTTAGTAAGGAGCTTAATTCGGAGTAAAAAGCGTCCTTGCTTTCTTCTGTGCTGCAATCGGTAGGAGCATATGCAGATACAACGAAGAGGCAACGATGATAACGGTTTTTTGCTTTGATTTTAGTAGATGTATTTAAACGTGCCGCACACAATCGACTATTTAAAGGGATCCATTCAATTAAGCAAGCTTCAGCTCGCGCGCTAAGGGCAATACCAACGCCCCATTTACCGGCTTGAGAGGACTCTGTGGAACCAGATGTTCGAAGCCAATAACGCGTAGATAGGGATGGTGCAACTAGTTCTGTAATACACGTAGGATCCTGTATTCTGGTTTCAGATACGCAACATATGTCGATTTCTAATTTATCCAACGTACGAGCAAGAGATTCTTGCTGTCCAAGTTGTTTTAATGTTCGCACATTAAATGCGCCTACGTTAAAACCTAACTTAGGTTTAATGAATGATCGTCTACTAGAACCATTTTCGATATTTGGCAACCTGGTATTGGGCTCAGTGTTATGATCTAAACCAACCATATTTATAGTATCTAAAAGAGTGTTATTGTAAGATTGAGAAGAGGAAGGGGAAGGAAAGGACGCAGAATCGAAGATAGAGTTGGAGTTGCCTGCAGTAGCCTGTTTTCGCTTATCCACCCTGCACGGCTCAGCAGATAAGGCGACCCTTTTATACTGCGCGACGGCCGATGCAGTATGTAATTATTGTAAGTTGTACTTGTCATGGTTATATGTGGACTGTAAAAGAACACTAGGTCGCCCATTCCTAGTGATGGTTTTTATTCTGAGTTTTCCTTCTCCTAGATAGTCTGCCAACCAAAGCTGATGAGCACTATCTGCCCAGATGCCAGTGGCCAGAGTTTCCTTCAGCAGCCGAAACTTGCCCCTCACGTCTGGAACGCTTGCTCTCATTCCGTCACTACACATTTAACAAAAAGTTACAGTGCAGTTAGACCAAACTCGAGGCTTCACATGAAACGGGATGATGGCTGTCCCTTTATGGCCCGGCAAGGTTCATGTTACCAATCCCGGGTCGACTAGCTTGAGCCCGCCGGTCGTCAAGCCGGAATTTCTATGGCTACGGGCCATATTTGAATGGGCTACGATTTTGTCGCATACTGATATTGAGAAAATCGTTACGGACCTTCAGAACTTTATGAAGGTGCTGAAGGAAGTGCGCAAATTGTCGAATTGACTGAGGCGCTACATGCGAAATGAAACGCCCTGATCAAAGAGGCCAACGAATATGCAGATCGAGGCCATCAATAAAAGGAAAGGTGAGAATCCGAATTTTCATAGCATATTTATTGGACGTGACAAAACATTTCTCCAACGAAAGTTGGCAAAAGCAAAAAAGCTAAAGAACAACCAGGAGCGGAAGCCATCTACTTCTGACCACGATATTATAAGGAATTTATCGAGAGAAGATACAATAACAAAAAACGATGTATCATTACTAAATGTTGTGGACAGCGGGGGAGAAGAAGTATGGCCTCAAAACCCGGGAAACGAACAATAAAGAAGCCAACAAAGCTGAACCAGTAAAAGTCGATAATTGTTTAGATAAGTCGTATTCTACATTTACTTTATTTTATGCCAACTTTCGAAGTGTTAGGAACAAAAACTTTTTGCTGTGTAATTTTATAATAAGTAACGATTTTGATTTTATAATATTATCTGAAACTTGGCTTAAGAAGGATATTGAAAACCATGAATTTGATATTCCTCACTATTCTTTATTCAGAAAAGACAGATCGCTGGATAAAAGAGGTGGAGGAGTACTCATTTATAGTAAATCTGTATTTAAGGCGAAAATTTTGCATACTAGTGAAGATAATGCTATCATTGATTTTTTATCTATTCAAATTGATAATCTGATCTTAACCGCGGTTTACAGACCGCCGTATGCTAGTTTACCAATTCTTGTGAAATAATCAATTTTTTTCTAATCATGATCTCAAGCAGATTATAAATGAATCAACTAGATATTCGCAATGCTTAGATCATGTATATTTAGAAATTGAAAAACACAGAAACTAAATTTTGAAAATGCACACGTGCACTGTTCCAAAATCAACTGGAATCGTTTTAGAGAATTAAGTATACTGATTGATTATGAAAGTTTTTACTTCTTGAACACTGACGAATTTGTTTCTTTGGTTTCATCGTTATTATCTATTTTATTTCAGGCATCTACGTTTACGGACATTATACCGAAACGAATTAATAGGAAATTGTGTAAACAAAGAATTAAACGAGATAATATAATAAAGTGTAGTCTTATCAATAGTATTAAACAAATGAGGTTAGATCTCATTGATAACGAAATTAATTCATCACTGCTGATAATTCGGCAAAGATCAGAACGAATTATTTTGGCCAAAATGAAGAGTAATCCTAGACTAGGATACAAACTCCTCACAGATTACAGTAAATATAAGGAAAAGTTAGCTTATAAAACTGAGTATGAATTTCTCTGTGAATTGGATGAAGTATTTGGCAATTTGATATTTTTTCGGGTGGAACGCAACGACCGGAGAGAGCGTGCTTGCGGTTTTCAACACTTTCTCTAATTTCGAAGGATATCGGGTTTCATTTTGTTTCTATTTTCAGATTCTCGGGATTTTTTTGTCTGATTTCATCTCTAGGATACACCAGGAATCTACCTACACTTTTTTTGGAATTTACCTTCAGTTATCAAGGATCTATTCCTAGCTCACCCGATTTTCCCGTTTATTTTTGAATTTTAATACACATTCTTTTTCTCTCATCAATACTCATTCTTTTCCTCTCTTCTATCGTAATCTACGTTATATCTGCTCTTCTATCTCACTCCACCATGAACCAGCCTTCGTCGCCAGCCCCCATCTCCCCGTTCCTCACCCAAAAGCTTATCTCCAACATTACTGACCTCCAACAGCAAATGGCGGACATCACTGGATTACTTGGAGCACTGACAGGCAACCCTTCAATCTCCACTGTCCAGCCCCATTTGTTGCGTCAAGCTGATGCGTTTCTGAATGGGGTAGCCAGGGAGGTTGCTCCCACTCTGGGGCTAAAGGACGATCTGGCCTCAGATCTCATCAGTCAAATAGGGGATAACTTTAGCCACCTTAAAGAGATCTCCTCGGGAAAGGGTCAAGCCTTTATTCTCTCCTCGCACAAAAGACTGTCTGACGGTGAGGTTCGTCATCTCAAACTGCACTCGTCCATCTTAGCATCCGGGAAAGTCAAACTAAAGCGAGATTACACGCTACTACAGAGGACTTTAGAGAAAGCCCAAACCCATAAACCGGACACCACCCCCCCGCCTCCAGCTCATCACGTCTTTTCGGGCTGGAGCAATCCAAAGAAAAGCCGCTCAGTTCATGGCGGAATCCTTGGCGATGCACCTTCCTCCAGTCCACCCCTACTGATACCTTCCCGATTTGAAGGCCTTCCTTTCACTTTTAGCCCTTACTCCGCAACCAGTCCCCCCACACAATCCCAAGCTTTACCACGTCGTCGCGGCCGACCACGCCGCGCTAATCCTCCTAATAACGCAACTTCTCCCCCAAGTTCGTCCGCCAGGTCCACACCTCACAGATTACAGTAAATATAAGGAAAAGTTAAAGCTTATATTACCTGTGGATAAAACTGAGTATGCATTTCTCTGTGAATTGGATGAAGTATTTGGCAATTTGATATGTTATCCACAGAATGAAAGAAATTTAATGGAACTACCTGATACTTTGGGAGACCAGGAACCAGGAATTGTTATTGACACTGATGAATTGATAAAATTAATGCTAAAAATCAAATTAAAAAAAACAAAAGGATCACCTTGGTATTTCGATTGATAACCTGCTTCAATTACCCTTAACTTTTATGAATGCGCTCTGCAACTTTATAAATAGAATTTTGAAGAATGGGAAATTACCAATCGATATACTAACGATATTAGCTAAACCGTTGCCAAAAGTAAGTAAGCCAACGTGCGCCAGTGATTATAGATTAAGCTCTAGTATCCCTTCGTTTTTGATACTAGATCATTTAGAACGTATGTTGCCGGCTGATTTTGATTTATGTCAACATGGCTTTACGAAAGATAGATCGACAACTACTTAAATGCTTTCCATGTGGAAACATGTAATTACATTAGATGAGAATAAGTTAGATGCATTAATTGTATTTATAGATATCTCAAAAGCTTTTGAATACGATTAGTTTATTGAATATTGATCCGAATATTTTTAGATTACTTAAATACTATTTATATAATCGAAGAATGTGTATTCAAGTAAACGATTTGATATCAAAATCGAAAAGAGTAACAAGTGGAATTCCACAGGGATCAAGTTTGCACATTTGGAAACTAAGATCCTTAACGGTCGAGTTTGCAAATTCGCTGATGATTTAAAAATAATCTTTCCAATTGATCCAAAAAATGTCGAATTCTCCAAAAATAATGTGACATTAGATTTGTATGATTTGAGTAGATATTTGATTACACTAGGGCTGAGAATAAACAATAAAAAGACGAGAGCTTTAAAAATAGGTAACAGAACAAACTTTCATTATGTTTATTTTCATGATGTGTTTGAGATTAAACTTCTGCTGAGAGACATATTGAAATGATAGTAGAATATGCTGTCGCTACTTGGAATCCATCAAAAAACGGTTTGTCCTGCACTATATACGCCTCTAGATTACAGTTATTATCACTGCAATCTTTGTGGTTTCGGAGGATGCGCTATTGACTAAAAGTTTTCCATTTGAACCAGTGGACTGGTGCCTATATGAATCCGATAAGAAAGAGTCATGAAGTTGGAACTAGATCTGGACATTTGGCAATATCTCCTCCTTTGGTGGGGAATGTTGCGAGCAAGCGATTCTCTTTTTCGAAAATCTGCAAAATTTATAACCAATTGCCAAAGGGGCTTAGAGAAACGCCTCCATCTAACAAGGATAATTGGTCTCGGAAACAGAATTTCTTGAGATTTTTATTTCCAAGTTTTGTATTATTAAAATTGAAATGTTATGCATTATATCATCATGTTAGTCAACAATACATACCATCAATTGCTAGTCATGGTTCTCATTTTTTTGCATAATGTTAAACTCGAATTATACCTTAATTTTTCCTATTTTTAATGATGAATCTATTATTCCTTACATCCGAACTTTCCGATATTGACATTCTGTACAGTACAACTTTTTTAATGAATTTTTACTAAACTATACACTCTGGAAGAGAGTAAATCTCTTTGTATTAATGTTTTCCAAGCACTAAATCTAATTGCCCAGATCCAATCATTTGATTAATAAAAGTTATAACCCAACATATATTGACGTGCCACCTTTATCTGCTTTAAGGTAAATTACCCTATTAGATAACAAATTCGATCTCAATGTTTACATGTCTCTTTTTAACCTTTATTCCTAGCCTTATCAGTGAATTCTCCTATACATTTAAGGTCCATTGAATGTAATAACGAGACCAACATTGATCTTATTTTAGTTTTTTCTTGATTTTTTACCGATTATTTCATTAAATGTACAGAAATTTCCTGTTTCAGAACATTTCCTACCCTATCTAGCTGAAATGGTAGTCTGAATCTAAAGCATTTAGGTACAGTATTAAATTTTAAACATAATTTCAAGAATGAGATATGTTCCACTTGCTTTATAATTTGTATTTTCCTCCTTTTGTATTGGTTAAGAAGTTGGATCACTGTCCGGTCGTATGTTTGATTTAAATCACACAAAACTCCAGGTTTTATATCTTTTTCCAATCTATTCAAAATTCTTGCTTTGCTATTTCAACAACTGCTTGAACCCACCAGAGTTGATTATAAAAATTGGTTCAAGGCTACATTAATTGATCAGGCTTCACATTTGATATGTTAGGGAGTGTTGGAGATCTTTAATCAGAAACGTCGCTCCTCTTTTGTCTGCTTTCAAACATATCACACTGCTTGCTATTAACTCTTTCCTGCGACTTTTTATTCCATAATTCGGTTTATTTTTTTTTCTTCGTTCGTTATCACTAGAATGGAGTAAAATGATGTTTAGGAGTATTATGGAATTGTTTAAAATTTGTATGTCCTCGACATACTTTATATTTAGAAACTAATTTATAACGCCAGAATTCTCCAACTAATAAAATGTCTAAGAGAAGGCTAGTTGGAGAGTGATGTTGAAGCAGATCTAACGGGTCCACTTGAAGAGTTTGGAAGTAGTATGTTTAAGATGTGGGGAGAAGTCTAGCGATTTAGAAAAATGGATACCAAGGTTCTTGGCAGAGTTTATTATTTCAAAATCGAGGGGATAATTTTCAACCGGCGATAGAGCAGAATGGGTCAGAGGAGAGTTTCATTAGACGAGTCTTGGCGGGTTTAGTTTGAGATCGATACTGCTGAGCTGCTAGTGGAGTAAGGATGGGTTGGATGCTGTGGGGTTACTGAATACTATGACCATGTCATCCGCATATTTATATAGCTTGAAAAGGTTGTCTTCAACCTGTACCTGCGCGAGTGTAAGGTTGAAAAGAATAGGACGAAGTACGGAGCGCTGTGGAACTCCAGATCGGATATGGGCTGGCCTCGAGTGACTATTTTCAACTTTTAAGGTCGCGCATCGGTTTCGGAGATAGTCATTGATAAGATTGAGGACGTTGCCGCAGATACCACTGCTCAATAAGGCGGATTGAATTGCTGAAAATGACAAAGAATCAAAAGCCAGGAAGAGGAGAGTGCGTTCATGACCTTTGGAAAAATGGAGTAGCAGTGATTAAAGACACTGATTAAGTTGGTGGAAGACGATTAGAACGGTGTCTCTGTCAGCATGATTGAACTTTTTTGTTGAAATCCCTTGTCTCTGCTTGCTGATGTTATCAACCGATACCTTTTATCTACCTATGTTCCTCCGGAATGGATTAATTGAACGATCTCTCCTATCCCAAAAACAGCACATTTTCAATCTAAAATCTTCGACAGGGTCTAATATAACTTAAATCTTGAGATAACGTCTACCTCCTCGACGATCAAGTTATATTAGACCCTGTCGAAGATTTTAGATTGACGATGTGCTGCTTTTGGGATAGGAGAGATCGTTCAATTAAGACATTCCGGGGGAAGATAGGTAGATAAGAGGCATCGGTTGATAATATCAGCAAGCAGAGACAAGGGATTTCAGCAAAAAATTCAATCATGCTGACAGAGACATCGTTCTGATCTAAACGTCAAGTTAATTTATCGAAAATGGATCTCCAAATATCGATTAATAAACTAAACAAACGTAAATTTGAAAATGGATCTCAAGGAAGACCAAAAACAAATTCTTAATCTTGGACTTAGAACGTCAATCTATATTCATTACCCTGTTCCTCTCAGACAAAGATAAAACGAGGTTAGAATTGGATGTGTCCAAAGCTGTGTTAGATCATAAATAGGTGAGATGAAAGCCGAGCTATGATCTAAAATGCTTAAGGCATCGGTTGATAACATCAGTAACCAGAAAGAAGGGATTCCAGCCAAGAAGGGCAATCATGATGACAGAGTGTTTAGATTTGATTACTTTGATTGCTTGATCGAGGGAGGCCAGAGACATTTTGAGCCAGCGTAGGTCCGCAGCATCTCCGTTGTCGAACATCTCAGCAGGCGGAGTGGGAGTGGAGAAGGAGTCGAGGAGATAATTTAAATAATCGTAGGTTACATCCTTGTTGGAGAGGACACAATCAAGTTGGTTGTTCCCTCGGTTAGGGAAGCAAAGAGCCGAATCAACGGGTGAATTTCCCTAGTCATATTATGCCAATTAGCCGGAGGAACGAATCCACAATAATGCCTAAAGATACTGATAGAAATAAGGTTTATTAATAAATTTTGTTGCGTTGCCTCAAGTTTTATTCGATAAACCAGTCCGAATAGCCATTATTTCTCAACGCTTCGCGAAGCAAATTTAGCTCTGATTCAATTTTGTTCGGTGAACAAATCCAGTCAATAAACTGATCACCAAAAAGCCTCTAAAGGAACTAAATGAGCTACAACGAAACAAACAAATCAGACTCATGAAGCTAGACAAAGGGACAGGCGTAGTGCTAATGAACTCTACGGACTATAGTCGGGCTATGTTACAAATTCTGAACGACAAATCCAAATTTAAACGCGAAGAAGTACAACGCGACACTATGCCAAAATTAGAAAATTCCATAACGAAGATTCTAAACCGAATTATTTCGAAGGTCGAAGCTAAACAAGAAATCGACAAAGCACAAAAATGATTTCATTACAGAATGCAAACATGCAAAGCCCGTAGGTTCAACGCAACCGATATTACATGGGATGCCCAAGGTTCACAAAATGACCAATAATCAGAGATTTTCCTTTATCTATGGTTAATTCTCCACAGCACGGGGCAGCCAGACTATTATGCCGGATTATAAAACCTATCAGACAAATTGATTGCATAGGTGTAGGTAACCCACTTGGACCAGTATTAGCAGACATATACATGCATCATTTAGAAACAACTGTTTTAAAACCATTTATCAATGGAGCTCATTCTTAAGTACGCTACGTGACGATACTTTGATGGTCGTTGAAAAGAATAAAGATACAAATGCACTGCTTCATCACATAAACAAGGTACACTAAACAATCACGTTTACAAGAACAGTTCACAAGGGCGTACAAACGGATACTGATAAAAACTTTGGGCACACAAATACACAGGATTTGTTCATAAAAAAACATTGAATTTGAGCCAAATTAGCTTCGCGAAGCGTTGAGAAATAACAGCTATCCGGACAGGGTCATCGAATACAACTTGAGGCAACGCAACAAAATCGAGACCAATTTGGAGCAAATCAAAACACCCCAGAGAGTAACTCTTAGTGTTCCTTTTGGAAGATTTCTTCCAGCTGAAATCTTCAAAAGAAAATTAATTCGAACGACTAAAGCACAGTATACATCAATACAGGTGAGAGTGGGGTTTAAGACAACAAAACTGATCCGCGCAATTGAAAAATATAGCCTCATTGCAACGATATCAAAAAAGAGGCTCGAAACTAGAATAAATCAGCATCTCCATCAAAAACTATTAAACAGGAGTGCAGCTTCTTAAAAGATGGGTGCAGCTCCTGCACAAAAATCAGCAATTTGCGAGCATGTACTACTCACAGGTCATGCTGTTAGTAGTAACAAATTTTCAGTTCTGTACAAGGCAAAAACAGAAAAAATGCTTCTGGCTTTTGAAGCTATTGCAATTAATAAGCTGAAGCGCTGTTTAAACTAGTAAAAATACATAATCAATCAACACCTTGAGAATTATTTTTAATGTCCAATACTCCCTAACATATAAAATGTCTAAGTTTGTATGCCATAGAATAAGGAAATATTCTTACTTCTTAGACCATGCTTTGATGAACTCATGCTATTTGGTTTACATTGTCGATAGATGTGAGCTAAATGAAAACGATAGATTGGTGAATTTAGATGTGGTGTCAATGTACACCAATATTCCATGTACCCAAAACACCACTATTTTCAGCATTTCCTGGTTGATCATCCTGTAATATTGGGAAGCAAAATGATGATAAGACACGTCATGGAGACGTACGTATTTTAAATTTAAGAATGCATTTTATAAGCACATTAGAGGTGTCACAATTGGACAACCACTGTCAGTTCTAGTAGCTAATATCTTCATTGAAAAACCGTCATGTGGCGAATTACCATTTCTGGATGTCAAGTTAATTAGAAATGGTACAAAACTAGAACAGTGCGTAGTATTTTAATTTCTGCACTTCTGCTGATACCTCTAAGCGCATTTAGATGTTGCTTTGTCAATGCATGCTGTTCTGCGCATTTAGACGATTTCAAATGTGAAGCCTGATCAATTAATGTAGCCTTGAACCAATTTTTATAATCAACTCTGGTGGGTTCCAAGCCAGCTGTTTGTTGAAATAGCAAAGCAAGAATTTTGAATAAATTGGAAAAAGATATAAAACCTGGAGTTTTGTGTGATTTAAATCAAAAATACGACCGGTCAGTGATCCAACATCTTAACCAATACAAAAGGAGGAAAATACAAAGTATAAAGCAAGTGGAACATATCTCATTTTTGAAATTATGTTTAAAATGTAATACTGTACCTATCTATATATCTCAAGTATAATGAAAGCCAAGAAGGGCAATCATGCTGACAGAGATGCCGTATGCCAATTAGCCGGAGGAAAGTTAAGGTCGCCAACAACGATGTACAGAGCAGAATGTTGAGAGAATAAAGATGGACACAAGTTGAGTCTAACTCGTTAGAGGCGATAGTAACTGATAAGATTGATTGATAAAGAAATTAATTCATCACTGCAGGTTTGAATTCAGCAGATGCAAATGAAAATATAAGCTTATCAGATTCTACTGTAAATTTTAGGACTACAAACTATCTGGTATCTATGGGGTACTCAGACACGAATAGGTTAGGAGCCTCTACAAAATTTGGCGACCGCGCCAGTCCAAGAATATTAAGTCTACCGCAGTATAAATCTGAAAAACATTCAAGTTGGGTCGGAGATGCCCAAATGATATTTAGCGCTTATAATATTGTAAATCCAATGGAGAAATTTGTTGCAGCATGGATGGCATTGCCTGAAAATTTCCGAAATGCCTTGGAAAATTTCAGAGACAAAACTGTGGAAGAAAAACCGTACAATGCATTTGAGTTACTAATGGTTGAAATTCAACAGAGATATCAGCCTGGAAGATCGGCGCAAATGTGTGAATTATTACGCTTAGAAAAAATGGGGCGTCAATTACCGTCCGAATTTTACGAACACCTTTGCACAAAAGCTTCCAGGTTGAATATATCCAGAGATGTGGTTAACTCAATTTTCACAGCTGAGATACCAACTAGGCTTAGAACCACATTGGAAGTATTCGAAACTATGAAAATTGATTTGCCAACAAAAGAGGGCTAGACGGAGTGTATAAACAGCAGGAACCACAAGTACATGCTGTAATAGCAGATTCTGTCATGGTGCAGCCAGTCAGAGCAGATGCCGGAAAAAACCTGACTAAACAAGAAACCTTGCGTTTCTTATGTAGAGAAGGTGCTAGTATACGTCGAGACATTTCGCAACTTCAAAGTCAGGATAGATATACTAGACGTCGAGGGAGTCACTCGCGTCAACGCTTCGAAGGACCACGCGGATGGTGTAAGGCACATTGCGAGTACGGACGAAGTGCAAAGTGCCAAGGTGAAAATTGTATTTACCCGCGATTAGGTGGACCCAGATGGAAAGGAAACACTAAACCGGTAGAGAGAAATCCATCACCGGGAAAAGGATAAAACCCTCTCTATTAAGAGCCCTAGGGAGGGGGTTCCATTGCAAAGGCTCCAAGGATAAAAATGCGACGGGACCACTTAGCACCGATACAGAAGGCAAGAGAGTCCGATTCTTACTGCGGAGATCTGGAAAACATTGCCGGATTGTCCAGCAACAAATTCATTATTAAAGATGAATTATCTGGATTAGAATTTCTCATCGATACGGGTGCGTTAACAATCTGCTTCCACCAGTCTGACCTGAGTCAAAGGGATAAAAGAAATGTCGGTAATGTTAGGCCAGAAATCTTCCTTTAGATGGACCATATCATTGACATGGATTTCTTAACACATTTCAAACTGAGTCTAACACGTCGGTAGTTAGAACCCCCGTCCAACAGTCGCACATGACTTTGCTGATATAATTGAGAAGCACCTAGCAGTGTTTCAGCCTTTCAGTGCCAAAAGGATAGGATTGAAGACAGGAGTAGAACACCAAATAGAATTGGTGGCTCCGTTGCCTTGTTCACCAAATTGGCACAACAAGCAACAAGATTCTTTGTCCGAAATTCACAAATTGCGCGAAGATGGGATTTGTAGGAGGTCAAATTCCAATTTTGCTTCTCCAATAGTGGTAGTTCCCAAACCTGAACCGGGTCAATGGAGGGTTTGTGGAAGTTATCGTCTATTAAACTTAGTGAAGAAGGGTGATTCTTATTATCTCCCTACCACTCACCGCAGTCAGATTTCCAGGAGGGGGATCGCACGAATTTCTTCGAATGCCTTTTGGTTTGAAGAACGCCAGTCAGACATTCCAGCGTTTGGCTGAAGAAATCCTTCAGAATTGTCCATTTGTGAGGGTGTACATAGACGACATAATAATTTCTAGTCGCTCACGTGATGAACATCGCAGGCATTTGGAAACGGTTTTGACCAGGCAGGAACAATATGGATTAGTGGTCACGCATAATAAGAGTAATATCGGATGCTCTTCAGTTAAATATCTTGGTCATATACTTTCCAAAGACGGAATTAAACCTTTGGAAGATAAGATCCAAGCTATTAAGGACGTAACGGAACCCCGAACCGAACGCCAGCTGCGAAGGTTCTTGGGTATGATCAGCTATTATCGTCGATTCATTCCAGGTCTAGAAGGAATTCTAGGATCGTTAACACGCCATCTCACTCGTGAAAAGAGCACGATCAAGAAGTCTTGGCCTATAAACTTGAGTCCAGAAGACCGAGAAAAATTCCAATAGGCCAAGGAAATGCTAAGTGACACAACCACATTAGCACCTGTAGATTGGGAGAAACCTTTAGAGCTAATCACAGATGCCTCAGATGTTGCTGGTAAGGAGAATGTGGTAGCCGATGCACTTAGCAGACTGAATGAAGCCGATGTCGAGCTGATATTTCAAGGTCCGTTGAAGAGATTAGATAATTCGATGCATGATTTAGTTATTCAAATCGAGGAAGCGCAAGGATCGGATCCCTTTACATTATTATTTTCCAAAAGACCAAGTTATGTTCGTAAGCTCATAAGTGGCACGTGGTTGTTATGCGAAACGTCTAGAAGTCAATCACGACCATATGTGCCGTTGGAGTTACGGGCCAAAATTATCCAAGTGTTACACGATATGGGACATCCATCCATTAAAGCCACCATTCGATTAATTAACGACAGATACGTATGGCCGCACATGTCTAAAGACATACGGGTATGAGTTACTTGCATTATTTAGAAAAAAATCTCTTATTTATATCTCCCATCAAAAGAGAAAGATATTAATAGGAAAGTTACTTATTCTGGTATCCTCCTGAATTTCTGCGCTAAATTTCCGTTTGGGATGAAAATAGGCATTAAAAATCCATGTTAATAAGAAGTCAAAAATAGAACTACTCAACAATTCTGTGGTTTATGAGATACACAAAACTCCATCTTCTTTATCTTTTTCCAATTTATTCAAAATTCTTGCTTTGCTATTTGAACAAACAGCAGGTTTCAAGATAATCCCCGCCAAGACTCGTCTGATGAAACCTACCTCTGAACTATTCTCTTCTCTCCCGGATGCAAATTGTCTCCTTGATATTGAAATAATAGACTCGACCAAGAACCTTGGTATCCATTTATACAATAGATTAGCTAATATCTCAGGCATTGACTTCATTTAATTTTGCATGTAATTTAGCATCGAACCTGTCAATACTGGATGTAGTCCTTGATTGAACATTTGTTATAGTTGACACACATTGTCCCATGACTGTTTTGAGTTACGGCAGTAATTGTCTGTCTTCCTGTAATATTGACCTGCTGACTGGTTGTCGGACAATGTTGCTCCACAGGCCACGAGTTTTGGGATACCAAATTTTTTGAGGGTTTATTCAAAAGACTTTCGTGTGGCTGGACATGATGAAGATGAACTTCAGACGTAGTGTGAGGCGTTATCCAGTCTCGGAAAATGCGGACTGAAGTGTTTGTTGATAGATTGGTGCTGTTGCACCAAAGACTGTCGCTCGTTTAGAACAGGTATGTCGACTAAAGACCTGATCTCCAGCAACAAATGGTGATGTCGATGGGATTGCTCGGAGCTCTATCTGGTAACCTCTCCACCTTGACATCTGTTGTGTCAAACTGATGATTTTTGAATGGTGTTGCGAGGAAGGTTGCTTGCGAAATCAGGCCTCCGATTTAATCATTCAATTTGGATTACACATTATTACAAAGAACTATAGAGTACGCTCGGAACTAAACACCTATCCTTGCAGGATCCAAAGAAATCTTGTAATCATTTACGAGGGCATCCCTGTAGGCCCATTATGCTAACCTCTCGATTTGAATGGATCGCCCTCACCAATGCTCATACACCAAGACCAATCCTCCCTATAAACTCCACTTACTATGTCATTGTGGCCAACCGTTCCCTGTAAAGACTTCAATAACCGACCCCCCGAGCCTATTGTGATTCTGACACTGATTAGATCTTGTACCCTCCCACTTCCGCAACATTCCTCCTCAGCATCTTCTCGAGCTCAGATAACTCGCCTCCTTCCTGCTTTCAAATCCTCCAATTACTTCACCCACCTGATAAAAATGGGACTAAAGAGATCCAGATCGATGCTGACCACTAATCCTTTTCAGCAATTCTTATCAACAGTAGATCGCTTACGCCAAAAATTAAACAAAAGCGAGTATTTTTGTCCTCTAAGGAGCTTCATATGTGCCTTGTTGTTGAAACGAGGCTGTCCGCTTCCATCACCCGTTGCTTTGGCTCTTTGCGGACAACCTACTAAATCAAGTTGTGTACTTTCCTACCCGAGGGAACAGCCATCTTGATTGTGTTTTCTCCAAAAAAGATGTGACCAATTTCCATTCTCCGGAGATCTTCCCTTACCTCGATCACTGCCAGGTATCATTCCTTATTCATCTGCTATCCTCTATCCCTGGAGATAGCATTCAATCATTTAGGCGATTCACCGCACTCCAAAGTATCGATGAGCACATTCAACAGGTAATCAACAAACCAGCGCTCAACATCGGGAGACACAAGTGGTTCCTTCTTAACACATAACAATTATTTTTATCCTTAGGCTATTAGCTAGTTTACGGAAACTCGAAAAGTCTACTGGACCGTTTGACGGTATACATCGGACGCTGATTCTTCCCTTGTCTATATTTGCTTGCAGTTCTATATTCCCCTCTACGTAACTTTATTGGAAGCATTCCCATAATTCCAAACTTATAGTTAAAATTCTTAGATGACAAGTTTGGCTTGATGGGAGATCTGAATAAGAGAAATTTTTCTAAATAATGCATGTAAATATTAGCGACTGGGACCGATAATGGTTGTCTCATTGGAACACCTTTAACTTGAAGGTAGAATTCATTTCTAATTATAAAGTATGTAGAGGACATACAAATTTTAATAATTTCCATACTATAATGATAAAATGTTTGAACAAATAGACAATGTAGAGGTATACACTAAAATTAATAAAGATCTCACGGATAAGTTACAAGGAGAAGTTAAATTATTGATCAATAACATGATTGCTAAAGGTGAATTAGATCAAGCGCATGGTAACATTCTCATGCAAAGTGTGTATGGTTTAGTAAAGATACATAAGGAAATATTCGTACTTCTTAGACCATAATTTGATGAATTAATGCTATTTGGTTGAGATTGTCCATAGATGTGAGCCAAATGAAAAATATAGATTGGCGAGTTTAGATGTGGTGTCAATGTACTCCAATATACCAGTACCCAAACAGTCAGATTTTGGAGCTCAATATGATAGTGGATCTGATTGGACTCCCGATGATAAATATAAGATATTATGCAGTCTTGACATATTCAGCATTTAGAGATCTTAATGCTGTATAGTCAATAAGACTGCATAATATCTTATAATTATCATCTGGAGTCCAATCAGATCCACTATCATATTGAGTTCCAAAATCTGATGGTTTCAGGGGCTTTAAAATTCTCAGTCCAAAAAGACAACCCATACCTATGCTGTCATTTTGTCTGTAAAAGACTCCTTGAAATACGAATCGTACGTTGTATGTACATAATATCAGTGTTTATTGTTTTATTTATTGGAATGCTAGTAAAGAGGGACACCATTTTCCTCTTTTAAATTCAGGCCGCGAATTTGTTCCAAAAATTGACAGCTATCCTGTACAACGTGCTCCGTTCTTCCTTTCCTGATAGGTTTTATAATTTCTTGACTGAGATTTTTAAAGCCCCTTAAACCATCAGATTTTGGAGCTCAATATGATAGTGGATCTGATTGGACTCCAGATGATAAATATAAGATATTATGCAATCTTATTGACTATACAGCATTTAGATCTCTAAATTCTGAATATGTCATGTTAAGATTATGTACTATAAAATCTTATAATTTTGGAGCAGCTGTTTATAATAAATATGTATGGCTTGGTAAAAAGTATGGACCTGAAAAAATGTCCACAATACTTGCAGGAATGGTTTCTAGTGAACTTACCGATCAATATATTAAATTTCACAATTTAATTAAGAATGAAATGAAAGATGATTTGTTGATACCATATTCCTCAATATTAGGAGAAGTTCAGAAATATGCATTATCTGCTGGAGAATTAAATAATCTTCACACTTATTTCAATACATTATTAGCTCTTTCAGGTGACTCAAGAGTGTGGAGAGGTGAATGCCTTTCAACTATTTGGCCAGCAGTGAATGGAGTAGTTGCACATTGCATAATTCAAGGAACTATGAAAATGGGTGTGTTTTTAGCTGCATCTAAAGAAGAAAAAGTTGATTTTCACTGTTTGCATCTCCTCATGAGTTAATCTGTCTGGAATCAACATCCTTAATGATCTCACCTGGGAACCGTAATTGTTTAATACACTGATAATAATGTTCTTTCCACAATAAAGTTCTTTGCGCTCTACACTTTAACGTCACTAGTTCATCTAGTTTTCTGAAAGATTCTTTTGAAATGCGAGCTTTAATAAAATTCATTGTTACCCTCTCTATGTGCAAAAACAAAAAGAAATTTTATCAGATATAAGAAAATTTTCTTTCTCATGGCCTTCTCAAATATCTACTCATGAACATATCTTTATATATAAATTGGAAAGCAAAACAAGATAGAAATATGTGAACAAAGAGAGTGTGAAAAATAGAAACCAATCAAATCGCGTGCGTCACATCCAGTTCAAGCTCAATGCTTGTACGTGCTTCTTCTGCTTACATAAATCCGGCTGCAATTTGTTTATCCATAAGGCTTCGTATGTGGCTAGCTCCCTTTTGTTTTTGCATTTAGTAATTACTTTAAACGCTACGTCTGGAGAACATACGTGCGATGTTTCGATGATGTGTTGCGCAATAGCAGACGTGTATTCACCATTTGATTTAAAACAGGCGTTTAAGTTGCAATGTTCTCTCATTCGAGTAATTAACCGTCTGGTCGATCGGCCTACGTAAGTTTTTCATTTGCTTGCGGTCCCAGTCGCTAATATTTCCATGCATTATTTAGAAGAAAATCTCTTATTCAGATTCACGATCATTAGCTGTTTGTAGCTTTCGCCACACACATGGTAACAATTCTTTAGATCAAGTTTGCGAGTTTGAAGTAAACACCAATCCAAGCACCAGATTCCAAAGCAAACGTGCCTTGGTTCGAGCCTTGTCCGCGGCAAATTACAGCCAGTAGGTGATGAGTTCCCAATAAGGACGAACCCGGCTTTTCTACTTTATACAATAATTAGTTTATACTGAAAAATGTATATTCTTAGAGGATGAGGTGCTTATCACGATCGCAACCTTGATTATAGTAAGTAACCGAGGAAGTGCATTCAAGAATTACTAATTATCTGACTTATTCATTCTACGTGGAATTATTACGTGTATTATATATATATATATATATATATATATATATATATAGATGGACATCAGTTTATGATATTAACTGATCATAAACCGTTGTTAAGTATCCTTGGGAAAGCGAATAGGCTAAATTATTCTATAGTCGGAAACTCCAAGATCGCGAGAAGCGATATGACACGCTTGGAAAGGAGTTACTAGCAGTTTATTCTGCAGTGTTGCATTTTGAGCACTACCTAGATGGACATCAGTTTATGATATTAACTGATCATAAACCGTTGTTGAGTATCCTTGGGAAAGCGAATAGGCTAAATTATTCTCGGCGGGTGAATTCACAAATAACCCGACTCGCAGAATTTGATTTTACCATTAGTCATATCTCAGGAAAAGAGAATGTGGTGGCAGATACTCTCAGTAGACCAGACGTATCAGATGAAGATATGATTCGTTCAGAGTCACTCGTATGCTCGGTTGTATCTTCTAATGATTTTGTCCAGAAATTGATGGAAGCACAAGGTCTTGATCCTTTAGTAGCTGTGTTGGCAAAGAATCCTACATATACACGCAGGAAGATTGGAGATAAGTGGTTATTATGTGAAATCTCCAGGAGCCAACCTAGACCTTATGTACCGTTAGAATTAAGGTATAAGGTAATTCAGCAGCTACATGAATTCAGTCATCCTTCCATTAAGGCAACTATCAGGATGGTCACTGATAGATATGTATGACCAAAGATGTCGAAAGACATAAGAGCCTGGGTAAGGACATGTGCCCGGTGTCAAACTTGTAAAGTTTGGCGTCATACCAAAACTGAAATTAAAACGATTGGTATACCAGCGGGTCGATTCATGCATGTTCATATTGATATAGTAGAAATGCCTGAGATTTCTGGCCAAAAGTATTTACTCACGATGGTCGATCGGTTCAGTCGTCAGTTTGAGGTAGCAATCCTGAAGGACATGACAGCTCAATTGCTGGACAAAATCATTAGAAGATACAATAGAGCATACGAGTGACTCTGAACGAATCATATCTTCATCTGATACGTCTCTCTCTCTTTTCCTGAGATATGACTAATGGTAAAATCAAATTCTGCGAGTCGGGTTATTTGTGAATTCACCCGCCGAGAATAATTTAGCCTATTCGCTTTCCCAAGGATACTGAACAACGGTTTATGATCAGTTAATATCATAAACTGATGTCCATCTAGGCGACCGCGCCAGGATCCTCTATGCGGAAAGATATGATGTAGATGATCGTTTTTGCCGCAATTCTATGGATAGCAATGTCAAGCTTTATATGTAAAGACCATACATTCTGAATGGGTCGAAGAAGCAAAATTTTATTTTAAACAAAAAAGGATGAGCGACCCTATAGAATTGTTTGCCTCGGCCTGGTGGTGCTTACTTGAGCCGTTAAAAAAGAATCTATTTAGACTCAGGAAATTTGTTACTGAGAACGAACCAGAAAATGCATTTGAGCTTCTAGTTAAAGAACTCCATGGACGATATCAACCCGAGAGGATTGAACGGATGACTGACTTATTACATCAGGAAAAGATGGGAAATCTACTTCCATCTGAATTTTATGACAGACTAATTTCAAAATCCATCGGGCTTGATATATCTGAGGAAGTTATAAATAGTATATTTGTAGCAGAATTGCCTGCTAGACTAAGAGCCACCTTGGATGTCTATGATACATTGGAACTAGAGTGGCCAAAGAAGCTCAAAGGGTTGGACAAAGTGTATCGTCAGAAGGAACCTAAGGTTTATGCAGTAAACGCAGATTCACGCTTGGAGCAGCAACTCAGACATCTCTCAGAGAGACTCCTGACCGTGGAGAATGAAGTACCCTCCGCAGGGATGTGGCTTGGATAGAAAACAATAAGGAAAGTTTCAACAGAGGTAGGGTAAATTCTCGGAGTCAACGTTCGAATTCCAAGCATTGGAGAGGCGAATCGCGTGAGAGTGTACAAGGACCACGCGAGTGGTGCATATCCCATCGTAAATACGACGAGTTTGGAAAATGTCAGGAGGGGGGATGCACGTTTCCAAAGTTGGGTGGTCCCCGAGGGAAAGGAAGTAGTCTTCCTGTAGCCTGGTCTAAGCTGCCGGAAAACTAATGGAGCCCCCGCTAATAGGAGCCGTAGGGGGGGGTTGCGCATGCAAGGCTCATAAGTATGCATATTCGAGGCATACTAAAATCGTCGAAGTTAAGTTTGGAAGCTTCGATGGAAGAGATGCGCGGTAATACAGTCCGTAAATCTGTTAGATTTAGCCTGGAAGGTAATCTTAAATAGGTTGCAGGTTATAGCAACAATAAGTTCGTTATAACTGATGAACTTAGTTGGTTAAACTTCTTAATAGACACGGGTGCAGAGGTGAGCATAGTTCGATCCGATGTGGTGGAAATAGATGGCCCCACATTCGATTACCAACTATGGGCTGCTAATGGCAGTCCAATTGAGGTTAAGGGGGTTAAAGAATTGTCAGTGACATTGGGGCAGAAATCTCCATTTACGTGGAATTTTCTGGTCGCTGATATAAAGGATGGACTTTTTGATCCATTTTAATCTCGCTTTAGATCCCAAATCTAGGACTATTGGAATAGTGACTTATGCTGAGACTGGGACCTCAGTAGTTAGGTCAGTGAGACTACCCAGACTCGTCGTCGCCAATGACTTGGCGGATGTCATCGAGAAACACCTGGCTGTGTTTCTGCCATTCAATGCTAAACGCAAGGGTTTAAAGACAGGCATAGAACACCAAATCGAGTTGGTGAAACCACTACCTTGTTCGCCGAAGGCTCAACCGTTAGCACAACATAAGCATCAGGTTGCTATTGAAGAATTTAAGCGGTTGAGAGAAGAAGGAATTTGTAGGCGTTCAAATTCAAACTTTGTAGAGGCCCTTTGGTCACTACCATAAGAGAGTCTCTGGGATGCCAGGCCCGGAAAATCCATATATGCGGAATTATCATCTGTCTTGGAACACTTAATTTCCTCTGAACTATCTTTTAAGCTACAATCCTTAAGTCTACTTGCTAACTGCTCTGTATAATAAACCAGCCATAATATTATTAAATTACTTGCAATTTATATATTATATTAATTAAGCTTACCAGGATACGCTGATAGCCACAGATTACAGAACCATACGGTGGTGACCTTGAAAACAAATATCCACATCAATTACCTGAAGAAAATTTGAGATCCTTCTGATCCATTTTAATCTCGCTTTAGATCCCAAATGTAGGACCATTGGACAAGGCACTGGGATAGTGACTTATGCTGAGACTGGGACCTCAGTAATTAGGTCAGTGAGACTACCCAGACCCGTCGTCGCCGATGACTTGGATGTCATCGAGAAACACCTGGCCGTGTTTCTGCTATTCAATGCTAAGCGCAAGGGTTTAAAGACAGGCAAAGAACACCAAATCGAGTTGGTGGTTGTTCCCAAACCTGAACCAGGTCAATGGAGGGTTTGTGGTAACTATCGTCTATTAAATTCGGTAACGATAGGTGATTCGCATCCTCTACCGAACCAGAGTACTTTGCTTAGGGATACTATGGGGTATGAGGTATATACAACGTTAGATCTGCAGAAGGCGTACTATCAAGTACCTATGGAAGGCAGAATCTATACCGCTCACAGCAGTGCGATTCCCTGGAGGAGGATCGCATGAATTCTTATGTATGCCTTTTGGTTTGAAGAATGCAAGTCAGACATTCCAGCGTCTGACGGAGGAAGTTTTGGGGTCGCTAACTCGACATTTAGTTCGTGAACGGAGCACGATCAAGAAGTCCTGGCCTATTAATTTTAGCCAAAGATCTGTTAAGCCAAATAACCACATTAGCCCCTGTGGATTGTACTAAGCCGTTTGAGCTGGTCACAGATGCTTCTGATGTAGCCATAGGAGCAGTGTTACATCAACGGGAAAATGGTATAGTCAAGCCGATTGGATTCTATAGTCGGAAACTCCAAGATCGCGAGAAGCGATATGATACGCTTGGAAAGGAGTTACTAGCAGTTTATTCTGCAGTGTTGCATTTTGAGCACTACCTAGATGGACATCAGTTTATGATATAAACTGATCATAAACCGTTGTTAAGTGTCCTTGGGAAAGCGAATAGGCTAAATTATTCTCGGCGGGTGAATTCACAAATAACCCGACTCGCAGAATTTGATTTTACCATTAGTCATATCTCAGGAAAAGAGAATGTGGTGGCAGACACTCTCAGTAGACCAGACGTACCAGATGAAGATATGTTTCGTTCAGAGTCACCCGTATGCTCGGTTGTATCTTCTAATGATTTTATCCAGAAATTGATGGAAGCACAAGGTATTGATCCTTTAGTAGCTGTGTTGGTAAAGAATCCTACATATACACACAGGAAGATTGGAGATAAGTGGTTATTATGTGAAATCTCCAGGAGCCAACCTAGACCTTATGTACCGTTAGAATTAAGGTATGAGGTAATTCAACAGCTACATGAATTCAGTCATCCTTCCATTAAGTCACTGATAGATATGTATGGCCTAAGATGTCGAAAGACATAAGAGCCTGGGTAAGGACATGTGCCCGGTGTCATACCAAAACTGAAATTAAAACGATTGGTATACCAGCGGGTCGTTTCATGCATGTTCATATTGATATAGTAGAAATGCCTGAGATTTCTGGCCAAAAGTATTTACTCACGATGGTCGATCGGTTCAGTCGTCAGTTTGAGGTAGCAATCCTGAGGGACATGACAGCTCAAGAAGTCTTACTTATGTTCTTGCATAATTGGGTGTCGAGATATGGTGTACCGATAATGCTAACTACTGATCGTGGTAGTCAGATTATGTCCGAAGTGTTTATCAGATCATTGAATACAATGGGGATAGAAGTAAGACACACATGTGCTTACAATCCCAGAGCTAATGGGATGGTTGAGAGACTGCACAGGGAGCTGAAGGCTGCATTACGCTGCACCGGTGGATCCAGTTGGATACATGATTTGCCCATAGTTTTGTTGGCAATGCGAAACAGATATAGAGCTCAGTTAGGAACATCCATAGCAGAACTTGTTTATGGAGAGCCATTGAGGTTATCTGGAGATCTTCTAATAGTAGCTCCGAGTTGTCTCGATTGGGCCTCTAGTTCAGTAGATTGGTTTGTTGGAGCATTGATAGATAAAATGAGTCGTTTAGCTCCAACCAAAACTAGAAGTCCAAAGTCTAAATGCTATGTATCTTCAGATTTAAAGCTGGCATCCATGCATATATTGGGTTTTATAGCCGTAAGCTTATTGCTGGTAAGGAGAATGTGGTAGCCGATGCATGATTTAGTTAGTCAAATCGAGGAAGCGCAAGGATTGGATCCCTTTACGTTAGTTTTGTCCAAAAGGCCAGGATATGTTCGTAAGTTCATAAGTGGCAAGTGGTTGTTATGCGAAACGTCTAGAAGCCAACCACTACCATATGTGTCGTTGGAGTTACGGGCCAAGTTTATCCAAGTGTTACATGACATGGGACATCCATCCATTAAACGACAGATACATGCGGCCACACATATCTAAAGACATACGGGTATGGGTAATAGCCTGTGCTAAGTGTCAAACTATGGTAGATCGATTTAGTCGTCAATTCGAAGTGGCGATTTTAAAAGACATGACAGCGCAAGAAGTCTTATTCGCGTTTCTACATAATTGGATATCGCGTTATGGTGTTCCGGAAAAGGTCACTAGTGATCGCGGTAGTCAATTTATGTCCGTGCTTTTCGAAAGATCTCTCAACATCATGGGAACAACTGTATTGCATACTAGCGCGTACAACCCACGAGCAAATGGGATGGTAGAAAGGCTGCATCGTGAACTGAAAGCTGCGTTAAGGTGTACTAGTGGAACAAGCTGGGTATAGAGCACAATTCAATAGCAGAATTGGTTTATGGAGAACCATTAAGGTTGCCTGGAGATCTTCTAATAGAAACTCCAAGTAGTCTTGATTGAGCTTCTAGTTATGTAGATTGGTTCGTAGGAGTACTTAGAGATAAGATATGTCGTTTAGCTCCGACCAAGACTAGAAAAGCAAAAACTAAATGCTATGTGTCCTCTGATCTAAGATCGGCTTCGCATGTGTATGTAACTAATGAAAATAGGAAGAATTGCCTGACACCATTTTACAAAGGACCATATGACTGACAAGAATGTCATCATAGAGATAAATGGCATTGAGGATTATGTTACGTTGGATCGTCGCATTCCCTAGTTTATCCGGTTAGACGATATGACTGAATTAACAGATGCGTTGAATAACAGCCGTTCTATGGGCGAATTTGATTTGTGCAATCCCACCATACAGGCACATAACGAAATGCAGAACTCAGAAGACACGTTGTCTAATATAGCAAAATCTTATTCTACCAGTTCACAACATGAAAACTGTTTGGCAATACCAGATGATACGGGCGCGATGCCGACTTCAGGGCCGCCATTATGCACAATTCATTCTGGCTGGTTTATTAAATCAGGAGGATACAGAGCAGTTAGATGATCATTCCGCATATATGGATTTTCCGGGCCTGGCATCCCAGAGACTCTCTTATGTAATTAATTAATACATACTTGCATATTTAATAATTTTTTTGTTTTTTTTCCTTTTTTCTTCCTAGTTAATAATTTAATCTAGTTATATATTTATTATTCCAATATTTATACCACCTTAAATATATAGACATAGACGTGGGAGATTTACCTATATTTAATTATCTTAAGTTCCTTTATAGAAGACGCTTGCTTGGATATCTTCTTTAAGACCATTTATAAATACATAAAAATACTTAAAAACATTCAAAATCAGTTTACTATAGGCGGGGTTTCTTACTTAGGTTCGCACTTAATTCAGGTACATCTGCCTCACGTTTTCTAACCTTAGAAAAAGCTTCATTAAATATCGGGCCTAATGATTTTATCTACTGACTTTACATTCATTACATCCTTCCCTTATTTTATTTCAATCCACTCTCTAATTAGTCTACTTAATCTGTTGCGGTTGCATAACGCGATGCGCTTGCATCCATCCAAGTCTATTTCATGCCCAGTTTCCTTTATCGGGCCCATGCAATCATTGTTACAATATCTCATTCAATAATCTCTCTATCATACTTGACGGATAGCCGTTTAGTTTGAATATTCCCTTTAATATCCTCATTTCCTTATGTCTATTTTTCAAATCCACTATTATAAGACTCCTTAATATCATGCATTTACAAATGCAAATTTCATTTCATATGGGTCATTTGAGAAGAAATTGAGAAAGAGTCCCGAATAAGTCTCTTTTCTAAAAATATATCTCGAGAAATTTATTTAACTCATTATCACTATATCCAGGAACCTCACATAAAAGTTTGGCTTGAGAGGAGATTTACCAACAGTTGCACTTGCCCAAATCAAAATTTCCTTTCACAGTTGAAACTGACGGAATGAGCGGAGAACACAGATGAAACTAGTTCTTTCACAAAATCACAATTCACATTTCTTCACTTTCGTACAGTCAATAATGTGCTTTCCAAAAATCAATAAAAAATATTCTCCGTCCACATTCCAGTTTTGCATACGAGATCAAAAAGTTGTACAATTTCGTACGTAGGAAAAACATTTTGAATAGAACACATTCCCTCAGAAAAATTCTAAACAAAAAAATGCCCACAAGACCTCGACTTAAGAAAGATTCACAACCAGATTAAAATGTGGTATATGCTAACGTCAATTTACTGTACTCCCAAAAAATAAAATGATAAAGAAACACAGTCGATTGGGGACTGGTTTTAGGGCCGGAATTGCGTTCTCCGGAAAAATGCCGAGAAAGTTATTTAGCGTAGCAGTGACTAGAAATACTCCTAGACACTTGAGACCGGCTCCGGTTGACTGGCTGGTGTTCCTTCTGTTGTGGCGTTGACATCAGCAGAGAGAAACTGTGTGAAGCCTGACTATTGTCTCGTTAAAATTCTGCGACGTCACCTTGGTGACTGGCACATGTGAAGGTTCAATAAGTTGATGTTGCTTCGTCTCACTAGTTGTACAGCGACAGGATTGTCGTGACTAAAATTGACTCTGCGTCTGAAGAAAGTCCAGAAGTCAGTGTATGTGGAAATTCAGTATGACAGGAGACAACACGCACACGTACTGCACAGAAGATGGCAAACGTGAAAAATGACTACACTCCCCGTGTTTATATAGCATGAAAACGAAAGCTCGCATGCCAATAGTTAACTGCAAATTTTGCTAGTTTTAATTGGTGTCGCGTAAATTAAATTTGAATTTCATTTACGCAATCTGTCGGTGTGTGGAGGAAGTTAAATCCTCCGCCTTATGTAAAATAACATTGACTGATAAATTTAAACCACCATGGCTGATTGTAACGAATTTTATTTAAAAAGAATTATTTCTTTTTATTTTCCAGAACATTCTTTTTTTAAATACTTGTCTTTGAATTGTGCGCCACTTGCAGTTTTCCAGTGTCTCGCTCCTTGACTGGTCTTGTTTATTTTGGTCTGCTGCATTTTAACATTTTCTCTAGTAACTCGGATACATGTCGTCAAATATATTCCTCCATAAATTGCTTTTGTTCTAATATAATATAATATTGGGAAAAGACTTCCTAGAACAGGTAATTTGATCAATTCTGTTGTTCACGTATATCTCCTTCCAGATTATTTGTTCGGGAATTGTCAAGAAACAACGTTCGCATTCCGATTGCCTAACATTAAGTGTTGATTTAATTGGGAAACTAATTACCCATGCATAAAGATATTAAATTGGAGGACACATGTAGGTTAGTGCAGGATATTGCGGAATTAAACTTTGGAAATGTAAACGGTAATATAAGCCTACCAGACTCTACTGTGAATTTTATGACTTCCAGCAATCTGGCATCTATGGGGCTTCCAGACTCGAATAGGTTAGGAGCCTCAACAAAATTTGGCGACCGCGCCAGTCCAAGAGTTTTAAGTTTACCGCAGTAAAAATCAGAAAAACATTCAATTTGGGTAGGAGATGTCCAAATGATATTTAATGCTTATAATATTTTAAATCCAATGGAGAAATTTGTTGCAGCATGGATGGCATTGCCTGAAAAGATGTGAAACGAAACGCTTACTAAAATTTGCTTCCAGAGTTGAACTTGACGAAATCAAAATTTGCTTTCACAGTTGAAACTGACGGAATGAGCGGAGAACACAGATGAAATTAGTTCTTTCACAAAATCACAAGTCACATTTCTGCACTTTCGTACAGTCAATAATGTGCTTTCACAAAATCAAAAAAAATATTCTGCGTCCACATTCCAGTTTGGCGCACGAGATCACAAAGGTGTACAATTTTGTACGTAGGAGAAAAATTTTGAATAGAACACCTTCCCTCAAAAAAAATTCCCAACAAAAAAATGCCCACAAGACCTCGACTTAAGAAAGATTCACAACCAGATTAAAATGTGGTATATGCTAACGTCAATTTACTGTACTCCCAAAAAATAAAATGATAAAGAATCCCAGTCGATTGGGGACTGGTTTTAGGGCCGGATTTGCGTTCTCCGGCAAAATGCCGAGAAAGTTATTTAGCGTAGCAGTGACTAGAAATACTCCTAGACACTTGAGCACGGCTCCGGTTGACTGGCTGGTGTTCCTTCTGTTGTGGCGTTGACATCAGCAGAGAGAAACTGTGTGAAGCCTGAGTATTGTCTCGTTGAAAATCTGCGACGACACCTTGGTGACTGGCACATGTGAAGGTTCAATAAGTTGATGTTGCTTCGTCTCACTAGTTGTACAGCGACAGGATTGTCGTGACTAAAATTGACTCTGCGTCTGAAGAAAGTCCAGAAGTCAGCGTATGTCGAAAGTCAGTATGACAGGAGACAACACGCACACGTACTGCGACAGAAGAATGGCAAACGTGAACAATGACTACATTCACCGTGTTTATATAGCACGAAAACGAAAGCTCGCACGCCATTGGTTAACGGCAAATTTCGCTTGTTTTAATTGGTGCCGCGTAAATTAAATTTGAATTTCATTTACGCAATATGTCGGCGAATTGTTTTGGGGCCACTACAAACAATTCGCCGACATATTTTGTAGATGAAATTCAAATTTAATTTACGCGGTACCAATTAAAGCAAGCGAAATTTTCCTTTAACTGATGGCGTGCGAGCTTTCGTTTTCAAGCTATATAAGCATATTGCATTTACCATGCTAGTCAGTTTGATTGCTACTACCCACTGTCATACTGACTTTTCACCTACGCTGACTTCTGGACTGATTCTCAAGCAGAGTCAGTTAGTTACGCTATTTGTTTGTTGCACAACTAGTGAGAGAGAGAACAACATCTAATTATTGGATCTCTACGTGTGCCAGTCACCACGGTGTTGTCGCAGATCTTCAACGAGACAATACTCAGCCTTCACACAGTCTCTCGCATCTGATGTCAACGCTACAACAAAAGAAACATCACCCAGTTAACAAGAGCTGGTCTCAAGTGTCTAGGAAAACTTCCAAAAACACTGCTACTCTAGCTAATTTTCTCGGCATTTTCTTGAGTACGCAATTGTGGTCCTAGTAAGGGTTACCAACAGTACCAACTATCAGCTGTCTTGGCACATCAAAACTTTGTAAATGTCGTAAGGCATTTACTTAAAGCCGGGGAGTTTTACATAATTTAGTATTTCTTCTCGTTAATTGTTTAAATGTGTTTTTGCACAGCTATGTGCAAGATTTCTAGGTTTTAAATAATATTCTTCTTCCGTGCAATTTATTTTTTAACGTTTCCTTTGGGAACGAGCCGTATGCAAGTTCAACACTACATTATATATAGTGAAAACGTGTTCATGCTACGACCATAGTAATGCCTTTATATATTTTTTTGCTTAGTACTTTTACAACGGATTTCGGACATGTAACTTTGTGCAATTCCACGTTATAATCGTTTTCGCTACATGAACGATAGGTTTCAACGATGTTCCTTCCTTTATTATAGATTTTGTGCAACCGTTTAATCTTTTACCGATGCTGCTTAGCTATCACAATGAATGCATAAAATAGGTAAGTCTCTATGTGTACTTTATATAAATGTTTAATAAAATACATTTTTATGTGGCTGCGCAGATAGAATAGAATATGTTTATTTGGATTCAAACCACACACGTTCTATCAAATAATAATGTTGGAAAGCGTTGTAGTGTTGAGGCCCCTAACCTATTCGAGTCTGAGAGCCCCATAGATGCCAGATCGCTTGAAGTCCTCAAATTCACAGTAGAGTCTGATATGCTTATATTTCCATTTACATTGGCTAGGTTCAATTCCGCCATATCCTGCACTAACCTACTTGTGTCCTCAAATTTAATATCGGTCTCCCATGTCTTATTGGTTTAACAAGTAAATCGACACTTAATGTTAGGCAATCGGAATGCGAAAGTAGAATCGTATTAATTCCCGAACAAATAATCTGGAAGGAGATATACGTGAACAACAGAATTCTCAAATTACCTGTTCCAGGACGTCTCTTTCCTGTGTAATATAATATCAGAACAAATGTCAATTATAGTAGGAATGTATTTGACGAGATGTATTCGTGTTACTAGAGAAAAATGTTAAAAATGCAGCAGAACAAATTAAATAAGACCAGTAAAGGTACGAGACACTCGAAAACTGAAAATGGCGCACAATTCAAAGTCAAGTATTTAAACAAAGAATGTTCTGGAGAAAAAAAGAAATAATTCTTTTTAAATAAAATTCGTTACAATCAGCCATGGTGGTTTAAATTTATCGGTCAATGTTATTTTACATATGGCGGAGGGTTTAACTTCATCCACAGTAGTGTATAGGCCCTTTGGTCACTACCATAAGAGAGCCGCAGGGATGCCAGGCCCGGAAAATACATATATGCGGTACGATCATCTAATTTGGAACACTTAAGTTCCTCTGAACTATCTTTTAAGCTACAATCCTTAAGTCCAGTTACCAACTGCTCTGTATCCTCAATATTTGCGGGGTTGCTATCTAGTTAATGATTCTATACCCGTGCTACATATCAATGGTGGCTATTATTACTACCCATGCACCTAATCAGTCTGATCCTTTTCGGATGGTTGATATGAGAAAGCCGAAACTTGGATTCATACATATGCTAGATATAATGTTGCAAATAGAAATATAATTCACAGTTAGTCCACACTGACCATGTGTAGGTCGACAATAAAACAGATTTTAATGCAAGAATAGGTCTTAAACACCATTCACAGTTAATCTAAATTGTCCGTCTTCTAGACGACAAAAGTTAGAATAGAATAGAATAGAATATCTTTATTTGGATTCAAACCACACATATTCCATCAAATAATAAAATTGGAAATTGTACAATATATATATAAAAAAAATTATCACATCACAATAATTGTGCAATTAATCTCATGTAGATAGGTATATCTCACTAGTTGTACAATACAATATATCAATATCAGAAAGTTCGACTGAAAAGAATAATATATACATCATCAAATTAGGAACAATTAAGGTATAATTCGAGTGTAACATTATGCAAAAATTGAGAACCATGACTAGCAATTGATTGTATGTAATGTTAACTAATTTGAAGAAATAGTGCATAACATTTCAATTATAATAATACAAAACTTGGAAATAAAAATCTCAAGAAAATCTGTTTCCGATAATAATTATCCTTGTCTTTTATTCAACCATGAGAAAGTATTATCATAATCAAAAAAATAAAAAATATCAGCAGGATTGCAGACTTTTTCAAGTTCAGTAGATAAAGTTTTAAAAGACATCTTAGATGGAGGCATTTCTCTAAGCCCCTTCGGCAATTAGGTTATAAATTTTGTAGATTTTCGAGAAAGAGAATAACTTGCTCGCTACATTCCCCACCAAAGGAGGAGATATTGCCAAATGTCCAGATCTAGTTCCAACTTCATGACTCTTTCTTATCGGAGTCATATAGGCACCAGTCCACTTGTTCAAATGGAAAACTTTTATACAATAGCACATCCTCCGAAACCACAGAGATTGCAATGACACAAACTGTAATCTAGAGGCGTATATAGTGCAAGAAATAGGACTAATATGTTTCACAACCTTTCTTTGTACAGCTTCTATCTTATTAGACAAACCCTTTTTTAATGGATTCCAAGTAGCGACAGCATATTCTAGTACCGGTCTAATCCATATTATATACATTTGAAGTTTTATATCATTTGATAAGATATTTCGATTTATTAGTGCCCATCTTTTCTTGGCACTGCCTACTATACTTTCAATATGTCTCTCAGCAGAAGCTGTACATTGAATAGTTATGCCTAAATCCTTAATTTCTTGCATAAGTTTAATCTCAAACACATCATTAATAACAGCATCATGAAAATAAACATAATGAAAGTTTGTTCTGTTCCCTATTTTTAAAGCTTTCGTCTTTTTATTGTTTATTCTCAGCCCTAGTGTGATCAAATATTTACTCAAATCATACAAATCTAATGTCACATTATTTTTGGAGAATTCGACATTCTTTGGATCAATTGGGAAGATTATTTTTAAATCATCAGCGAATTTGCAAACTCGACCGTTAAGGATCTTAGTTTCCAAATTTGCAAATACAATTTTAAATAAAATTGGCCCCAAGCTTGATCCCTGTGGAACTCCACTCGTTACTCGTTTCGATTTTGATATCAAATCGTTTACTTGAATACTCATTCGTCGATTATATAGATAGTATTTAAGTAATCTAAAAATATTCGGATCAATATTCAACAAACTAATCGCATTCAAAATAGCATCAAAAGATATAGAGTCAAAAGCTTTTGAGATATCTATAAATACAATTAATGCATCTAAC
>JAQBSW010004957.1:0-62633 GCA_029291075.1 Eudiplozoon nipponicum | reverse complement strand
TTTGTTCTGCGCTCATTCAACTGTGGAAGCTGTTTGTGGGTAAGCGTTTCGTTAAAGTATATTTATACATTTTCATATTGCTTATAAATTTATGCTTTTAAGATCCCGTAAGATTGAAAGAATGCGAGTTCCAATTTTAGATATTGTTGTTCCTGTTTGGGATGGAGATAGTGAACTATTCTTTATGCGCGTAGACTCCGCTTTCTCCCCGTTCTCTGACTATGACAGTCATCAAAAACTGTCAAATGTTTTTGCTAAACTACCTTCTGAATTACAGTTAAATACTGATTGTTGCGAAGAGCTAATATATATGCAAGTATGTATTAGGTTTTGCGAACCTAGTAACAAATTAGTTCAGTTGTGACCAGAAGGATAAACCAAAGGCAGCATGAACGGAAAGTATAATCTCATGCACATTCGTTTCGTGCTTACTGGCGACTCATCAGTAGGAGCCGGTATTACGCCCTTTAACCACTATATATTTGGTAGAAGAATGTGGAATAATAGGACGGTACAATCTCCTAGACGAATGTGTAAACCTGTAATAGTGAAGCTAGCATAATCTGAAGTCAACGACAATACGACTTCAATGCTAACTCACACTATATGACGAATGTGTAAACCTGTAATAGTGAAGCTAACATAATCTGAAGTCAACGACAATACGACTTCAATGCTAACTCACACTATATAATATATATACGGAGTCTGTAAAGGATACTAACACTATGGCCATTGTGTTAGTAACTGATACCTTTTTTGAAATCGATGAGTAGCGGATACTAACACTATGGTTTCCGAGTCGGTACATGATACCAACCTGATGGATATAAATTTATGCTAAAGTCCACCCAAAATGAGAATTACAACAATTTCCGAACACCTGTTACTCCAGTTAAACCATACACTCTGGCCTTCATCGATATCAGTTATCACATTTCGCAGTAAGCATGACATCATTCTATTCAATATATTACAGTTAAATACTGTTTGTTGCGAAGAACTAATATATATGCAAGTATGTATTAGGTTTTGCGAACCTAGTAACAAATTGATTCAGTTATGACCAGAAGGATAAACCAAAGGCAGCATGAACGGAAAGTATAATCTCATGCACATTCGTTTCGTGCTCACTGGCGACTCATCAGTAGGAGCCGGTATTACGCCCTTTAACCACTATATATTTGGTAGAAGAATGTAGAATAATAGGACGGTACAATCTCCTAGACGAATGTGTAAACCTGTAATAGTGAAGCTAACATAATCTGAAGTCAATGACAATACGACTTCAATGCTAACTCACACTATATGACGAATGTGTAAGCCTGTAATAGTGAAGCTAACATAATTAGTTCTTCGCAACAAACAGTATTTAACTGTAATATATTGAATTGAATGATGTCATGCTTACCGCGAAATGTGATAACTGATATTGATGAAGGCCAGAGTGTATGGTTTAACTGGAGTAACAGGTGTTCGGAAATTGTTGTAATTCGCATTTTGGGTGGACTTTAGCATAAATTTATATCCATCAGGTTGGTATCATGTACCGACTCGGAAACCATAGTGTTAGTATCCGGTACTCATCGATTTCAAAAAGGTATCAGTTACTAACACAATGGCCATAGTGTTAGTATCCTTTACAGACTCCGTATATATATTATATAGTGTGAATTAGCGTTGAAGTCGTATTGTCGTTGACTTCAGATTATGTTAGCTTCACTATTACAGGTTTACACATTCGTCTAGGAGATTGTACCGTCCTATTATTCCACATTCTTCTACCAAATATATAGTGGTTAAAGGGCGTAATACCGGCTCCTACTGATGAGTAGCCAGTAAGCACGAAACGAATGTGCATGAGATTATACTTTCCGTTCATGCTGCCTTTGGTTTATCCTTCTGGTCACAACTGAACTAATATTGTTACTAGGTTCGCAAAACCTAATACATACTTGCATATATATTAGTTCTTCGCAACAAACAGTATTTAACTGTAATATATTGAATTGAATGATGTCATGCTTACCGCGAAATGTGATAACTGTTATCGATGAAGGCCAGAGTGTATGGTTTAACTGGAGTAACAGGTGTTCGGAAATTGTTGTAATTCTCAATTTGGGTGAACTTTAGCATAAATTTATATCCATCAGGTTGGTATCATGTACCGACTCGGAAACCATAGTGTTAGTATCCGGTACTCATCGATTTCAAAAAAGGTATCAGTTACTAACACAATGGCCATAGTGTTAGTATCCTTTACAGACTCGGTATATATATTATATAGTGTGAGTTAGCATTGAAGTCGTATTGTCGTTGACTTCAGATTATGTTAGCTTCACTATTACAGGTTTACACATTCGTCATATAGTGTGAGTTAGCATTGAAGTCGTATTGTCGTTGACTTCAGATTATGTTAGCTTCACTATTACAGGTTTACACATTCGTCTAGGAGATTGTACCGTCCTATTATTCCACATTCTTCTACCAAATATATAGTGGTTAAAGGGCGTAATACCGGCTCCTACTGATGAGTCGCCAGTAAGCACGAAACGAATGTGCATGAGATTATACTTTCCGTTCATGCTGCCTTTGGTTTATCCTTCTGGTCACAACTGAACTAATTTGTTACTAGGTTCGCAAAACCTAATACATACTTGCAACCTTCTGAATTGCAGCGACGGATTTATCCTAAGCTTGAGGCCATTAGGAAGCTACATAATCCCATTTTGGGCCTACAAAACGAAGTAGAATCCTTGCTTGGGCCCACGGAAACTGAGCAGATAATAAACAAATATGCGCAGTTAGATATGCCAAATCTTGGCCCCATAGAAATACTGAGGGAATTACGGAAACGTTGGTATAAAACCAACATTTCTGACCATGAGGCTAAGGTTGTTTTTATTAACAATCTTCCCCAAACATTAAAACTCTTTGCCAGACAGCTCCCCAACACTCTCTCTATAGATGACTTATCTGAGAGATGTGAGTTAGAATATAGGGTTTTGGAACCCAAAGTGAATCCATCATCCTTTTCTTCACCCCCGCAAGATGATAGACTCTCCTCTTTAGAGAGAACAGTGGCAAACATGGCCAAAGTTCTAGAAGGATTGGCCATTACTAAATCCGAGCTAAATCAAGTGAATGCTCGATCAAAATTCGTTTCCAAGTCAAATTATAATGGTAGGCGGCGATCGAGATCTCCGCAATCCTTTAATAAATATGCTCCAAAGAACTGGTGTTATAACCACCAGAAGTTTTTTATGCTTGCCAAGTTTGTCTTTGTCGTTCCGAAGAATTTCCGAATGAGTGTCAATTTCCACAGCTGACGGAAAGGACAACAGACCGCAGGCACAAGGGTACATCAGTATCGGGAAACGTCTGGCGCAGGAAGTAGAAGACCGTACTTTCTGCACATCAACGGCATCAACGGCGCTACAGGGAAGAAGCCAACTACAATCCGACATCCCTGTCGACTCTTTTCGTCCACGCCGAATTTTTCACATAGAGAACCAAATGGACAACGCCGGTCGCAATCACCAGCCTATTTGTTTGCATGACCCGGCCAAACAGCCCAACGAACTTCTGCACCTTCTTGATTTCAAAACTGGCGAAGAGTTCATCGTAGACACAGGTGCGGCAGTCTCAGTTCTCAAAGATGATTCAATGGCCGAGATGTCGCTAGGCGTTCTTCTCGCAACAGCTACAGGCGAGCCCATACCAACTTATGGCTGCCAATACCGCACACTCAACATAGGTCTACGACGTGAATTTTCCCACAACTTCATCATTGCCAAGGTCTCACATAATATAATAGGCCTTGATTTCCTTCTAAAATTTCGGCTCATTGTTGATCTTGCCAATCAAAAGATCATCGACCCCTCCACCGGACTTGAACAAAGCTTTTGGACACTTGCCTCCGAGCGTTTGGAGTTACAGGTCATTCAGCCAACCCCAGTGCATCATTCAGCAGAGATATCAGCAGCTCTTCGAAAATACAAATCGCTTTTCGATCTTAACAAGTCAGAGCTACGAGTCTCCAACACGATGCATCATATCGTCACAGAAGGACAACCTATTGCACTCAAGAAGCGACCACTGGCTCCTGCTAAGCTGAAAGCTGCCCAAGAAGAATTCTCAAGGCTTTTGGAAGAGGGAATCATCAGACCATCGAAAAGTTCATGGGCGTCACCACTGCACTTAGTCTCTAAATCAAACGGATCGTACAGAGCCTGTGGAGACTACCGTAAGCTAAATTCAGTGACAAAATCTGATGCATATCCTATTCCAAATATCAACACTTTACTTGAAAAACTCAACGGCAGCAATTTCTTCTCAGTGATTGACCTCAGACAAGCGTACCATCACATACCGGTAGCACCAGAGGATATCGAGAAAACTGCAGTCATCACTCCATTTGGCCTTTTTGAATATCTTTACATGCCTTTTGGACTCAAGTGTGCTTCTCAGACATTTCAAAGATTCATAGACAACATACTTCGCGACGACTCTGCTTATTTTATGTCATATCTCGATGACATTATGGTATTCAGTCCAGATCTAGAATTTCATGCGAAACATCTACGAAATGTCCTCTCACGCTTATCCAACCACGGACTCAAGATCAACTGTGACAAGACGCAGATTGCAACTTCATCCGTCGACTTCTTAGGGCATCGTATCACGGCCCAAGGTATTCAACCGTTGCCGTCAAAGACGAATTCAATCAAGAATATCAAGTCACCAAGGACTGTGAGCGAGTTGCAGAAAATCCTGGGAGTACTAAACTATTATCGCAAGTTCCTTCCGGGCCTATCAAAACAACTTTATCCTTTGTGCAGGCACCTGCGGAACCGAAAAGGACTTAGCAAGAATTCCATCATTGCTTGGTCATCCAAAGACGAGGAATTACTTCGACTTGCCATCAACTCGTTAGCAAATGCCATAATGCTAACGCATCCAGATTTCGAGAAACCATTTCTACTCACGACAGATGCTTCTGAATTCGCTATTGGAGCCACTTTGGAACAAGAGATCGACGGAGTTCGGAAGCCTATCAGTTTCTACTCGCGTACTCTCCAACCAGTAGAAACGAGGTACGACACTTTCGGCCGAGAACTTCTCGCTATCCACGACGCAGTGCGCCATTTTATCAGCATCATTGGCAGTAGCAGATTTGTTGTTTTCACAGATCATGCACCACTAGTTAGCGCACTTCGAAACGCAACTTCATCTATCGCCAAGTACCCCGCCAGAGTGGAAAGACAGCTTTCTCGTCTAAGCGAATGGCAATTTGACGTCTTTCACGTCAAGGGCAAACAGAACTTCATTGCAGATGCCCTGTCCAGGCCAGACGTCTCTCTACAACCACCTTCGCCGTCACCATTCACTGTCAACTCCGTGGCACTCAGTGAACCTGCACTAACGCCAACTCTCCTGCGAACTGAACAACGCGGTGACATTCACATTCAAAGATCAATAGCCCGTCACCCAACCTAGTTCATATGCCGTCTGTGGGAAGGCTTACCAATTGTTTACTTCACGGGTACGCAGCTCAACAAGCCAGTTCTGCCGACCAGCCTTCAGAGAAAGGTTTTCGATTCAATTCACTCAATTTCTCACCCAGGAATCCCAGCGACTGTCCGACTGCTTACAGATCGTTTCTGGGGTCACAGACTTAAGCAGAATGTTAAACGATGGGTCTCAGAGTGTGCAATTTTTAAGAAAAATAAGATCACACGACACACTCGTTCTAAGTTGCAACATTTTCGATCTACTTCTCGCCTAGCCATCGTCCACAATGACATAGTTCATCTGACAAAGGTTCAAGGTTTCAGTTACCTTCTTACTATGATCGATAGATTTACACGATGGCCTGCGGCATTACCTCTTGGCACCATTTCAGCAGACGAAGTAACTAACGGTTTTATCTCTGCATGGATATCCAATTACGGTGTTCCCAATGAGGTCATCACGGACAGAGGCACTTGCTTCTCATCTGATCGTTTCAAAACCACCTTGCGGTACATGGGATGCATCTTACGCCAGACGACTGCCTACCATCCCCAGGCTAATGGCATGGTAGAGAGAATGCATAGGGAACTCAAAGCAGCTTTAGCATCCTCGTCCATTAATGGCAACTGGGTCGATGCACTACCTTTAGTTCTGCTTGCCATGCGTTCCCGTACTCGTGAATCCATTAAAACGTCTGCGTCACAACTCTTGTATGGCATGGATCTACGTCTGCCTAGTCAGCTCCCACGTCTACTACCGGCACAAGATGACCCACAAGACGAAGCTACCCGCCTTCGACTTCATTTCGGTAACATGTCTGAACAGCAACCGAGACATACGCCTCGTCCAGTTTTCGTTCACCCACAGCTCCAAAGCTGCAAGAGAGTACTCGTTCGCAACAATAATGCTGTTGCACCACTAAAACCAAAGTATCGCGGTCCTTACCCGATTTTACTCAGATAGCCAAAATACTGCATCATTATGCAAGGCGCTGCACCGACATCAGTAAGCATAGACAGGTTGAAACCGTTTATCGAACCACCTGATCCTGAGAGCGTTCAACCTTCTACACACGTCTCAGGCTCCGTCTGCCCACAATCTCAACCTGCTTTGTATAACGCGTAATTAATTTTTTTTAAACATTAACATTTAACTATAAAATTTTTTTAACCTTACGTTATTTTTCGTATTTGTCTCACGTGGCATAACCAGCTGTTCTTAGCTAACAATTGTGTAGCATTTTTGAACAGTTCTTTGGTATTATGCCATCTCTGAGGCAATGTTCGTGTACATATTTTTATGCAGTTACCTTTGATTTTAATGTATATATTTTTACATTATAATGTATTTCTCACACATGACATTACACTGCCTATTTTGGTATGACCAGATACTTAGAGCTAACGCTTTCGTGTAGCAACACTAAGTAGTGATCAGCTTCATATCATGGTACAGGCCACTTTCAATGCATATCTCAACTTTATCTATTTCACAAAGACCACTCTACAAATGTCATGACCACAACGTCGAGCACTCTAGCTCCTTTGGTCGTATACAAACACATTGACAACGATCCAACCTGCTTAGGTTTTTATCTTAAACCTGGCAAATTCAGAGGCGATTTACCTCGAAATCTTCACGCTGCGGCTCCAAAAACTTACACTGCTCTATTTTGCCTCACGTGCTATGACCGACCACTAGAGCTAACAATTTGTGTAGCAATTCCTAGTGGTTACCTGGCATCATATCATTGTTGAAGCAACCAACAAGCATATTTAAGCCCAGCACTTATGGTTCATCATATTTTTGCTTAACTTGGTTCGAACTCTGTCATGCATTTCTTATCTAGCCTCGCAGAGAGGAATTTTCTTTCCTTTTTTTCAGAGAGGAAAGTGTTGTAACGACACAAATCAATGGCCGACATATTGCGTGAATTAAATTCAAATTTATTTACGTTGCACCAATGAGAAAAAAGCGAAATTGCGGTTTAACCACGTTTAACCAATAGTGTGCAAGTAGACATATTGCATGCTATTTAAGCACGGTAATTTACCATGCAAGTCAGTTGTGTCGTATCTGCGTTCTGCCTCGTGTTACACATGTGCGTGCTGTCGGCTGTCAATACCTACGCTGGATATTGATTTGTTTCACCAACAATTGGCAACATCCGTGACTCACCGTGTTGCTCTTCAACCAGCAAGACGAGCCAATTAATGCAGAACTTCAACGAAGTTATCCACATCGTGATAACAACAGCAGGAACCACAACCAGAGTCCACCCAAGGAACAGAACATCAACTTACATATATATAACTTACGAGAACGCCGCCAAGGCCCTGTTAAGGGCCCCCTATCAGTAACTAATCTCTATTCAGAGCACCTTAACCGAGTTTGTAACGTCGTACGGCATTTACTTGAAACCGGGGCTTTTATAGGCCTCTATACGTAGAACGCGATAGCGATCCTAATAAGGGCTCCAAACAGTACACAATCCCAGCTATCCTGGCTCCTAACTGATTTTGTGACGTTGTGCGGCATTTACTAGAAGCTGGGGCGTCTTACAATTTAATATTGATACTTTTATAATTAGATTAGAAAAGACAGATTTTAGAAAAGACAGATCGCTGGATAAAAGAGGTGGAGGAGTACTCATTTATAGTAAATATGTATTTAAGGCGAAAATTCTACATACTAGTGATGATAATGCTATCATTGATTTCTTATCTATACAATTTGATAATCTGATCTTAACAGCGGTTTATAGACCGCCGTATGCTACTTTATTTGATGATCAAACATTTACCAATTCTTTTCAATCTATCTTTGACTGCCATGGCTATAATGTAGTGGTAGGTGACTTTAATAAGTTACAGGACTGTGAATTATCCAATTTTTTTCTAACCATGATCTCAAGCAGATTATAAATGAATCAACTAGAGGTTCGCAATGCTTAGATCATGTATACTTAGAAATTGAAATGGTGAAATCACACAGTTATGATGTTGTTAATTATTTCAAAGAATTGGATCACAAACAAATTATTCTACAATGGAACATCTTGAGTAGCAAAACACAGAAACTAAATTTTGACAATGCACACGTGCACCGTTCCAGAATCAACTGGAATCTTTTTAGAGAATTAAGCTTACTGATTGATTATGAAAGTTTTTATTTCTTGAACACTGACGAGTTTGTTTCTTCTGTTTCATCGTAATTATCTATTTTAGTTCAGGCATCTACGTTTACGGACATTATTCCGAAACGATTAATAGGAAATTGTGTAAACTAAGAATTAAGCGAGATAATAGAATAGAATAGAATAGAATATCTTTATTTGGATTCAAACCACACATGTTCCATCAAATAATACAATTGGAAAATGTACAATATATATAAAAAAAGTTATCACATCACATAAAATTGTGCAATTAATATCATGTAGATAGGTATATCTCACTAGTTGTACTGTACAATATATCAATATCAGAAAGTTCGGCTGTAAAGAATAATAGATACATCATCAAAATAGGAAAAATTAAGGTATAATTCGAGTGTAACATTATGCAAAAAAATTGAGAACCATGACTAGCAATTGATTGTATGTATTGTTGACTAACATGATGATATAATGCATAACATTTCAATTATTAATAATACAAAACTTGGAAATAAAAATCTCAAGAAAATCTGTTTCCGATAACAATTATCCTTGTCTTTTATTCAACCATGAGAAAGTATTATCATAATCAAAAGAATAACAAATATCAGCAGAATTGCAGACTTTTTCAAGTTCAGTAGATAAAGTTTTAAAAGACATCTTAGATGGAGGCATTTCTCTAAGCCCCTTCGGCAATTGGTTATAAATTTTGTAGATTTTCGAGAAAGAGAATAACTTGCTCGCTACATTCCCCACCAAAGGAGGAGATATTGCCAAATGTCCAGATCTAGTTCCAACTTCATGACTCTTTCTTATCGGAGTCATATAGGCACCAGTCCACTGGTTCAAATGGAAAACTTTTATACAATAACACATCCTCCGAAACCACAGTGATTGCAATGACACAAACTGTAATCTAGAGGCGTATATAGTGCAAGAAATAGGACTAATATGTTTCACAACTTTCTTTGTACAGCTTCTATATTATTAGACAAACCCTTTTTTAATGGATTCCAAGTAGCGACAGCATATTCTAGTACCGGTCTAATCCATATTATATACATTTGAAGTTTTATATCATTTGATAAGATATTTCGATTTATTAGTGCCCATCTTTTCTTGGCACTGCCTACTATACTTTCAATATGTCTCTCAGCAGAAGCTGTACATTGAATAGTTATGCCTAAATCCTTAATTTCTTGCATAAGTTTAATCTCAAACACATCATTAATAACAGCATCATGAAAATAAACATAATTAAAGTTTGTTCTGTTCCCTATTTTTAAAGCTTTCGTCTTTTTATTGTTTATTCTCAGCCCTAGTGTGATCAAATATTTACTCAAATCATACAAATCTAATGTCACATTGTTTTTGGAGAATTCGACATTCTTTGGATCAATTGGGAAGATTATCTTTTAATCATCAGCGAATTTGCAAACTCGACCGTTAAGGATCTTAGTTTCCAAATTTGCAAATACAATTTTAAATAAAATTGGCCCCAAGCTTGATCCCTGTGGAACTCCACTCGTTACTCGTTTCGATTTTGATATCAAATCGTTTACTTGAATACTCATTCGTCGATTATATAGATAGTATTATTGTAATCTAAAAATATTCGGATCAATATTCAACAAACTAATCGCATTCAAAATAGCATCAAAAGATATAGAGTCAAAAGCTTTTGAGATATCTATAAATACAATTAATGCATCTAACTTATTCTCGTCTAATGTGATTACATGTTTCCACATGGAAAGCATATTAGTAGTTGTCGATCTACCTTTCGTAAAGCCATGTTGACATAGGTCAAAATCAGCCGGTAACATACGTTCTAAATGATCTAGTATCAATCGTTCTATTATCTTCAAAAACGAAGGGATAATAGAGATTAATTTATAATCACTAGCGCACGTTGGCTTACTTACTTTTGGCAACGGCTTAGCTACTATCGTTAGTATATCGATTGGTAATTTCCCATTCTTAAAAATTATATTTATAAAGTTGCAGAGTACATTCATAAATTTTAAAGGTAATTGAAGCAAATTATCAATCGAAATACCAAGGTGATCTTTTTGTTTTTTTGATTTGATTTTTAACATCAATTTTATCAATTCATCACTGTCAATAACAAGTCCTGATTCCTGGTCTCCCAAAGAATCAGATGGTTCTATAAAATCTCTCCCATTCTGTGGATTGCATATCAAATTGCCAAATACTTCCTCCAATTCACAGAGAAATCCATACTCAGTTTTATCCACAGGTAGAATAAGCTTTAACTTTTCCTTGTATTTACTGTAATCTGTGAGGAGTTTGAATCCTAATCTAGGATTACTCTTCATTTTGGCCAAAATAATTCGTTCTGATCTTTGACGGATTATTAGCAGTGATGAATTAATTTCCTTATCAATGGAATCTAATCTCATTTGTTTAATACTATTAATAAGACTACACTTTATTATATTATCTCGTTTAATTCTTAGTTTACACAGTTTCCTATTTATTCGTTTCGGTATAATGTCCGTAAACGTAGCTGCCTGAAATAAAATAGATAATAACGATGAAACAGAAGAAACAAATTCATCAGTATTCAAGAAATAAAAACTCTCATAATCAATCAGTATACTTAATTCTCTAAATAAATTCCAGTTGATTCTGGAACAGTGCACGTGTGCATTTTCAAAACTTAGTTTCTGTGTTGTGCCACTCAAGATGTTCCATTGTAAAATAATTTGTTTGTGATCCAATTCTTTGAAATAATTGACAACATCATAACTGTGCGATTTTACCATTTCAATTTCTAAGTATACATGATCTAAGCATTGCGAACCTCTAGTTGATTCCTTTATAATCTGCTTGAGATCATGGTTAGAAAAAAAATTGGTTATTTCACAGTCCTGTAACTTATTAAAGTCACCTACCACTACATTGTAGCCATGGCAGTCAAAGATAGATTGAAGAGAATTGGTAAATGTTTGATCATCAAATAAAGTAGCATACGGCGGTCTGTAAACCGCTGTTAAGATCAGATTATCAAATTGTATAGATAGGAAATCAATGATAGCATTATCATCACTAATATGTAAAATTTTCGCCTTAAATACCGATTTACTATAAATGAGTACTCCTCCACCTCTTTTATCCAGCGATCTGTCCTTTCTGAATAAAGAATATTGAGGCATATCAAATTCATGACTTTTAATATCCTTATTAAGCCAAGTTTCAGATAATATTATAAAATCAAAGTCGTTACTTAATATAAAATTAGACAGCAAAAAGTTCTTATTCTTAACACTGCGAAAGTTAGCATAAAATAAATTATATGTAGAAATCGACTTATCTAAACAAGTGTCGACTATTACTGATTCAATCTTATTGGCTTCTTTACTATTCGTTTTCCGGGCCTCGAAGCCATACTTCCTCTCCCCCCGCTGTCCACAACATTTATTAACGATACTTCGTTTTTTGATTTCGTATCTTCTCTTGTTAAATTTCTTATAATGTCGTAGTCAGAAGTAGGTGGACTCCGCTCCTGGTTGTTCTTTAGCTTTTTTGCTTTTGCCAACTTTCGTTGGAGAAATGTTTTATCACGACCAATATGTATGCTATTAAAACTCGGACTCTCACCTTTCCTTTTATTGATGGCCTCAATCTGTATATTTGTTGGCCTCTTTGTTAACTTTATTACCACCGGTCTAGGACGATTGGATCTTTTTCCAACTCTAAAACATTTAGCAATATCAGCATGCGTCTCATCCTTTATGAGGATATTTAATTTCTCGACATCATTCACATCAGCATTCTCATCAAGATTAAATAAAATTAGCTGTTCTTGTTTGCTAATCCGCGCTGATACTTCATTAGCTAATATGTTTATTATCTCTTCGCCTGTTATTTTATTCTTGATTGATGAGTCATTTTCCACTGTTATTTCAGCCAACTCAACCCATGGCTGAACATCAGTCTTTAAATTATCTAATTTCGTATTTAACACATCAGTCAATTGAACAATTTGCGCGCTTAAAGATTCATTTTTCTTTTCTGCTAATTCCAATTTTGCCGTATACACTTCAACGTCTGTTTCCAGTTTTGACACTTTATTCATGACACGATTATTCTCATCCTTCAGCTCCTTCACTGAGTTCTGAAGTTCTGAAACGATTTTCTCAAGATGCGACAAAATTAGAGCCATTTCAAACCGCGCGCGCCGTGTTTCAAATTAAATATAATAAAGTGTAGTCTTATCAATATTATTAAACAAATGAGGTTAGATCTCATTGATAACGAAATTAATTCATCACTGCTGATAATTCGGCAAAGATAAGAACGAATTATTTTGGCCAAAATGAAGAGTAATCCTAGACTAGGATACAAACTCCTCACAGATTATAGTAAATATAAGGAAAAGTTAAAGCTTATATTACCTGTGGATAAAACTGAGCACGAATTTCTCTGTGAATTGGATGATGTTTTTGGCAATTTGATATGTAATCCACAGAATGAAAGAAATCTTATGGAAATACCTGATCCTTTGATTTTGACTTATGTCAACATGGCTTTACGAAAGGTAGATCGACAACTACTAATATGCTTTCCATTTGGAAACATGTAATCACATTAGACAAGAATAAGTTAGATGGCATTAATTGTATTTATAGATATCTCAAAAGCTTTTGACTCTATATCTTTTGGATGCTAGTTTTGAATGCGTGATTAGTTTGTTGAATATTGATCCGAATATTTTTAGACATTTAAATACTATCTATATAATCGACGAATGAGTAATTCGGCAAACGATTTGATATCAAAATCGAAACGAGTAACGAGTGGAGTTCCACAGGGATCAAGCTTGGGGCCAATTTTATTTAAAATTGTATTTGCAAATTTGGAAACTAAGATCCTTAACGGTCGAGTTTGCAAATTCGCTGATGATTTAAAAATAATCTTCCCAATTGATCCAAAGAATGTCGAATTCTCCAAAAATAATGTGACATTAGATTTGTATGATTTGAGTAATTATTTGATCACACTAGGGCTGAGAATAAACAATAAAAAGACGAAAGCTTTAAAAATAGGGAACAGAACAAACTTTAATTATGTTTATTTTCATGATGCTGTTATTAATGATGTGTTTGAGATTAAACTTATGCAAGAAATTAAGGATTTAGGCATAACTATTCAATGTACAGCTTCTGCTGAGAGACATATTGAAAGTATAGTAGGCAGTGCCAAGAAAAGATGGGCACTAATAAATCGAAATATCTTATCAAATGATATAAAACTTCAAATGTATATAATATGGATTAGACCGGTACTAGAATATGCTGTCGCTACTTGGAATCCATTAAAAAAGGGTTTGTCTAATAAGATAGAAGCTGTACAAAGAAAGGTTGTGAAACATATTAGTCCTATTTCTTGCACTATATACGCCTCTAGATTACAGTTTGTGTCATTGCAATCTCTGTGGTTTCGGAGGATGTGTTATTGTATAAAAGTTTTCCATTTGAACCAGTGGACTGGTGCCTATATGACTCCGATAAGAAAGAGTCATGAAGTTGGAACTAGATCTGGACATTTGGCAATATCTCCTCCTTTAGTGGGGAATGTAGCGAGCAAGTTATTCTCTTTCTCGAAAATCTACAAAATACTTGATCATTTAGAACGTATGCTGCCGGCTGATTTCGATGTATGCCAACATGGCTTCACGAAAGACAGGTCGACAACTACTAATATGCTCTCTATGTGGAAACATGTAATTACATTAGATGAGAAAAAGTTAGATGCATTAATTGTATTCATAGATATCTCAAAAGCTTTTGACTCTATATCTTTTGATGCTATCTTGAATGCGATTAATTTATTGAATATTGATCCGAATATTTTTAGATTACTTAGGTACTACTTATATAATCGAAGAATGAGTATTCAAGTAAACGATTTGGTATCTAAATCGAAAAGGGTAACAAGTGGAGTTCCACAGGGATCCAGTTTGGGACCAATATTATTTAAAATTGTATTTGCATATTTGGAAACTAAGATTCCTAACGGTCGAGTTTGCAAATTTGCTGATGATTTGAAAATAATCTTTCCAATTGATCCAAATAATGTTGAATTCTCCAAAAATAATGTGACACTTGATTTGTATGATTTAAGTAGATATCTGTTAACACTAGGGCTGAGAATAAACAGTAAAAAGACGAGAGCTTTAAAAATAGGTAACAGAACAGATTTTAAGTATGTTTATTTTCATGATGCTGAGATTAATGATGTTTTTGAGATTAAACTTATGCAAGAAATTAAGGATTTAGGCATAACTATTCATTGTACGGTTTCTGCTGAGAGACATATTGAAAGGATAGTAGGCAGTGCCAAGAACAGATGGGCATTGATAAATAGAAATATTATATCACATGAAATAAAATTCAAAATGTTTATAATATGGATTAGACCGATACTAGAATATGCCGCCGCTACTTGGAATCCCTTAACAAAGGGTCTGTCTAATAAAATAGAAGCTGTACAAAGAAAAGTTGTGAAACAAATTAGTCCTATCTCCTGCACTATATACGCCACTAGATTACAATTTGTATCACTGCATCCTTTATGGTTTCGGAGAATGTGCTATTGTATAAAAGTTTTCCATTTAAACCAGTGGTCTGGTGCCTATATGAATCCCATAAGAAAGAGTCATGAAATTGGAACTAGATCTGGTCATTCTGCAATATCTCCACCTTTGATTGGGAATGTTGCGAGCAAGCTGTTCTCGTTTTCAAAAATTTACAAAATTTATAATCAATTGCCAAAGGGGCTTAGAGAAACGCCTCCAACTAAAATGTCTTTTAAATTTTTATCTACCGAACTAGAAAAAGTGTTTAATCCTGATGATATTTTTAATTTTGATTATGATAATACTTTCTCATGGTTAAATAAAAGCCAAGATTAATTGTTTCAGCAACAAATGTAATATTCGAGTTATAACTTAAATTTTCAATTTTGATTAAGAATCTATCACTGTTTACAGCTGATCTTTCAGATGCCGATAAACTGTACAGTACACTTAATTGCACATATATATGTGATGTGATATCTTTTTATATTGTACATTTTCTAATTTTATTATTTAATGGAACATGTGTGGTTTGAATCCAAATAAAGATATTCTATTCTATTCTATTCTATTCTATTTACTAGAACATTCTTTGTTTAAATACTTGACAGTATATAAAACTTTATCTACTGAACTTGAAAAAGTCTGCAATCCTGCTGATATCTTTTATTTTTTTGATTATGATAATACTTTCTCATGGTTGAATAAAAGACAAGGATAATTGTTATCGGAAACAGATTTTCTTGAGATTTTATTTCCAAGTTTTGTATTATTATAATTGAAATGTTATGCACTATTTCTTCAAATTAGTTAACATTACATACAATCAATTGCTAGTCATGGTTCTCAATTTTGCATAATGTTACACTCGAATTATAGCTTAATTGTTCCTAATTTGATGATGTATATATTATTCTTTTCAGTCGAACTTTCTGATATTGATATATTTCATTGTACAACTAGTGAGATATACCTATCTACATGAGATTAATTGCACAATTATTGTGATTTGATAGTTTTTTTAATATATATTGTACAATTTCCAATTTTATTATTTGATGGAATATATGTGGTTTGAACTAAATAAAGATATTCTATTCTATTCTATTCCATTCTATTCAAAGCCGTCATAATGTGGTGAGGTTTGAGCTTTATTTTCTATGCCATTCGCGATACTATTTTGATTAGCAACCTATTTTATCGGTAAATTATTATTCATGTATAAGCATACTAATTCGAGCATAGGAAAGCATTTCTCCCATAAGCTCTATCTATATATTTGTCGAATAGCATATTCTAGTTTATAATAATATATATTAACGTTTCATCGTGCTGGAACATTAAATAAATTTTGATCATAATTAATTAGTGTCATTCGTAATATATTTACAGTTTGATTTAGAAATAAATATATTCGTTAACAAGTATAATATTTGTCGGCTATCAATCGTTTTTATTCAAGGTATTTATTGAATGGCAATGAATTAATAACTCAGTGTAAATTAACCGTCATTGCAACTCCTATGCAAAATCAAATATTCATATATTAGAGACTGATTGCTGCAATGCATTATGAAAACAAGTGGGATTCCCAGGCGACAGAGGGCGATGGAGAATCCTCGGATTTGTTTCTCGTTGAATCTTATGTCATATTTTAACATAACAATGTTAAATTTAATCGAAGGTAATCTACGAATGTCTAAATAAATATACACGAAAATAAATGTAATAGCGTTTTGGATTACATTCAATCTCTCAATAAGAAGAAATACAAAACGCATAATATAAATAATAATAATAATAAATGTATTTAGCAATAAAGGTCAACAAGTAAAATAATTGAAATGATGAGGTACAAATCTTCCATTGAAATGTGTCTGATCCTACAAATATTATTTGTAGCTTTTAAAATCGGTCATTCGAATTATCTTCCAGTCTATTCGAGCTGCGAGTTCTAATGGTGAGTTGAGATAAATTTTCTATGCCATGCTTTTTTGATGAGATATTTTCAGACTTGCCCTTTCTGAGTCATAGTGAGATTTGCCTACTGATATATTTCACTTTATATCATCTTTGATGAAAATGTGTCTAATATTAATATAATCCTAAAATTATTATTTGTAGCTTTTGAAATCGGTCATTCGAATTATTTCCTGTACACTTGGAGCAGCTAGTTCTTATAGTGAGTTGAGATTAATTTTCTATGCCTTGCTTTATTGATGAGATATTTTCAGACTTGCCCTTTCTGAGTCGTTGTGAGATTTTCCTACTGATATATTTCACTTTATATCATCTTTGATGAAAATGTGTCTAATATTAATGTCATCCTAAAATTATTATTTGTAGCTTTTGAAATCGGTCATTCGAATTATCTCCTGTACACTTCGAGCAGCTAGTTCTTATGGTGAGTTGAGATGAATTTTCTATGCTTTGCTTTTTTGATGAGATATTTTCAGACTTGCCCTTTCTGAGTCGTGGTGAGATTTTCCTACTGATATATTTCACTTTATATCATCTTTGATGAAAATGTGTCTAATATTAATGTCATCCTAAAATTATTATTTGTAGCTTTTGAAATCGGTCATTCGAATTATCTCCTGTACACTTCGAGCAGCTAGTTCTTATGGTGAGTTGAGATGAATTTTCTATGCTTTGCTTTAATGATGATATATTTTCAGACTTGCCCTTTCTGAGTCGTGCTGAGATTTGTCTACTGATATATTTCACTTTATATCATCTTTGATGAAAATGTGTCTAATATTTATGTGTCGGCGAGTTCCTTTGTGTCGTTACAAAAGGAAGAGCCAAATATATGTGTGAACGAAGTAAAGATTAAAACCAAGACGACCGAGGACAGAGAAGAATGCAATATTAGAGTAAAAAATAGTGAAGTACAAGCACAACATGTTGAACCTCGTCCTGGAAGAGTCATCATGAAACCGAAGAATGAGTACATCATACAGAGCTTCAGCAAGTAGACTTAAGGAATGTAGTTTAAAAGATGGTTCAGAGGAACATAAGTGTTCGAAATTACATAATCATACCGTATACATGGATTATCCGGGCCCTGCATCTCAGAGGGTCTCTTATAGTTGTGACCAAAAGGCCTCTATACGTAGAACGCAATAGCGGTCCTAATAAGGGCTCCAAACAGTACACAATCTCAGCCATCCTGGCTCCTAACTGATTTTGTAACGTTGTGCGGCATTTACTAGAAGCTGGGGCGTCTTACAATTTAATATTGATACTTCTATAATTAGTTATCAATTGGTACATATTCAAAGCCGTCATAATGTGTGGTGCGTGGTTTGAGCTTTATTTTTCTATGCCATTCGCGATGCTATTTATGATTAGCAATTCTATTTGTCGGTAATTTATTATTCATGTATAAGCATACTAATTCGAGGATAGGAAAGCATTTCTTCCATAGCATCTATCTATATTTGTCGAATAGCATATTCTAGTTTATAATAATATATATTAACGTTTCATCGTGCTGGAACATTAAATAAATTTTGATCATAATTAATTAGTGTCATTCGTAATATATTTACCGTTTGGTATAGAAATAAATATATTTGTTAATAAGTATAATATTCGTCGGCTATCAATCGTTTTTATTCACAGTATTTATTAAATGGCAATGAATCAATAACTCAGGGTAAATTTACCTTCATTGTAACTCCTATGCAAAATCAAATACTCATATATGAGAGACTGATTGCTGCAATGCATTATGTAAACCAGTGGGATTCCCAGGCGATGGAGAATCCTCGGATTTGTTTCTCGTTGAATCTTATGTCATATTTTAACATAACAATGTTAAATTTAATCGAAGGTAATCTACGAATGTCTAAATAAATATACACGATAATAAATGTAATAGCGTTTTGGATAACATTCAATCTCTCAATAAGAAGAAATACAAAACGCATAATATAAATAATAACAATAATAAATTTATTTGGCAATAATAATAATAATAATACATTTATTTGGCATCAAAGGCCAACTGGCCCAATCATTGAAATAGCAAATCAAGGGTAGGATATGTGGAGGTGAGTGGAATTGTGACTAGCAAAGTATTTAATAGCAGGGGGAGGGGTTGGGCGGGAGGGGAGGGAAAAGTTATCATTAACATCAAGATAGTTCAATCTGGTGAAAAATAAATATAAGCGAAGTTCCATTTGACTAGACAAGATCAATTGGAGATAGTCCGTGAAGTATCAGATCTTCAAGGTGAATGTGAGATCGAAAACGAAGATGAAGATGAAAAGATGGCGGCCCGGAGGTAGACGTCGACCGTTGGAGTCCATTGTCGTGACGAATGAATTGATGGAGTCGGCAGGATTGAGGCGAGCGAGTCTTGCAAGGATCGCAGGCATCTGTAGAACGTGATCGAGATTAAAATAAGACCAGGGAGAGTCGAAGTCCGAAGCGAACCGTTGGTGAATCGGTAGGGCTGTTGGGTTTCCGGTCCTCCGCTGAAATAAGAAAGAAAGAAAAGAGTTGGATGAGCAAAACGTAGTAGAGTATCCGCAACGTGGATATAATGGGGTTAGGAATGGGCTGAGAGGTGGTATTAGTGAATCTAGAAGAAAAGAATAAGACAAGAGAGGTAGAGTGGAAGATGGCTGCCTGATGGATTTAACCCTACGAAGTTAGTTAAGAAGATAGCCTGGGGTGAAGTAAATGTTATGGATTGAGAAGGAACCAGTTTCGTTTCCAATCGGTCGTATCACAAAGAAATTTGTTGAAGAAGTACTGATGGGCTGCCTTTTTGAATTCGTGCTGGGGTAGGAGTTTTATGTCTGTGGGGAGAGCGTTGAAGACATTAGTGGCTTTGGAGAAGAGATAGATTTTTTTAAATATGGTGGGGGTATGGTAGGCTTGGATAGAAGAGTTACTAGAACGTGTGGCGTAGTGGTGACTTGGGCGGGCAAAGTTGGAGAGTGGTAAGGAAGTTGAGATCTTATGGATAAAAGAAATGACTCGAAGGTGACGTGTGAACCAAAGCGGAGGGAGGTTAGCTAGAAGTAGGCGTTCCCTGTAGTTTTGGCAGTTCGGGAAGACTCGCTTAAGAAATCTGGAGGATACCTGTTCAATGGTGTACGAGGAGGCGTGGGTGAGAGGACAGTAGAATTCGCTGGCGTAGGAAATGAGGGGCAGAACGTAGACCTTGAATAATGTGAGTTGGAGAGTGGGATTGTTAGTCTTAAAACAGATCAGACGGGCCCATTTGAAGAGTTTGGAAGTAGTGTGTGTAAGGTGTGGGGAGAAGTCTAGGGATTTTGAGAATTGAATGCCGAGATGTTTGGCCGAATCTATTATTTCTATGTCGAGGGGGTAGTTGGCAGCCGGGATAGAGCAGAATGGATCAGACGAGAGTCTCATTAAGCGAGTTTTGGTGGGATTTAGTTTGAGCCCGATTCCGCTGAGCTGCAAGTGGAGCGAGGATAGGAGCTCCGATATAAGGGATGAGGAAGGGTTGGAAGTTGTGGGGTTGCTGAATACGATGACCATATCATCCGCATATTTGAACAGCTTGAAAAGAGTGTCTTCAACCTGTATGTGTGCGAGTGTAAGGTTGAAGAGAATGGGACCAAGTACAGAGCCCTGGGGAACACCGGATCGGACATGGGTTGGCCTCGAGAGACTACTGCCAACTTTTACTCTTGCATATCGATTCCGAAGATAATAGCTGATAAGATTGAGAACATTGCCGCATATACCGCTTCTCATTAAGGCAGATTCAATTGCTGAAAATGACAGCGAGTCAAAAGCCTTGGATATATCTAGGAAGAGGAGAGTGCACTGAAGCCCTTTAGAGAAAGAAGAGTAGCAATGATCGAGAATACTAACTAAGTTGGTGGAAGATGAGCGGCCGTTCAAGAATCCATGTTGATCATCAAGGAGGTAGAAGTTTTCATGAGACTTAATGAAAGGGTAGATTAGGTTGTATAGGATCCTGTCGAAGATTTTGGTGAAAGAAGGTACGATAGTAATGGGGCGGAGATCTTTAAATGATGAGATCGAGGAAGAGCCGTTTTTGGGGATGGGAGAGATCGTCGAGCAAAGCCAGTCCGAGGGAAGATAGATGGTTTCGACACAATGATTAATAACATCTGCAAGTAGAGAGAAGACGTTCCAGCCAAGCAGCGCAATCATGCTGACTGAAACACCGTATTGATCAAATTGGTGTTTAGATTTAATGTCTTTAACTGCTTGGGCGACGGAAGCCGGAGAGATGTATAACCAGCGTAGGTTCTCGGAGTCTCCGTTGTCTACCATCTCAATAGGCGGAGTGGGAGAGGAAAATGAGTCGAGAAGATGAGTCAGATAATCGTTAGCGAAGCAAAGGTCGTCTGACTGAGAGAAGTTGATATACGAGGTTTTGGGCTTTTGCAACAATTGGTGTTTGATGATGGCGAACTTTGCCCGGGGGTTAGGAGCTGAGCGGATGCGTTTTTCGACGTGGAGCGCTTGTTTGTTGATAGCCTGTTTAATGAGCCCATCAATGCGTCTCAGAGCGAGGGCGCGAGCAAGTGACGATGTGCGTAGGCGAGAGCTGCGTGCGAGGTTGTCACGTGCCTTAAACAGAGCGTTCAACTTATTCGTCGAGTATACCTGTTGAATAGAGGTGGCGGAGTTATAGTGGGAGGATAGGATGTTATGGACTTCGGAGAAGCACGAGGAGAGGTTGTTTGGGAGAAAGAGGTCCCTCCAGTTAACTGTGTCACAGAGTCGGCGGAACTCTTCCCAGTTGGTGAATCGTCTGAAAGATTGGGTGTCTTCTCGAGGGGTGAAGGATAAGAGAGGTAAGAGGAAGGATACCTGACAGTGATCAAGATTGGGGAAGATTTCCCGAGAGCGAACATCGGTCACCTCGTTATTGGAGAGAACACAATCCAGTTGGTTGTTCCCTCGGGTAGGAAAATGCACGAATTGGTGTAGCAGGTTATCCGCAAAGAGTCGAAGCAGTGGGTGACTTTCGGAAGCTAGATTATGCCAGTTAGTCATGGGGAGGTTGAGATCACCCACAACGACGTACCGATCAGAGTGTAAAGAGAAAAGAGTGGAAAGGAGTTGGGCCCCGCGAGTGTCGTCGATGAGTGAGATATTAGGGGGTCTGTAGACAACGCAGGTAGATATGCTTTGGTTAAGGATTTGTAGCTGAAACGAGAAAAATTCCAAACCTTGAGAGTTCGATGTCGACAAGCGTTTGGGCATAAGAAGGGATCGGACATAGGCAGCTAGTCCGCCTCCGCGACCGACAGTTCTGTCGCTACGAAGGAACGTGTATCCATGAATGAGGAAAAGGTCATCACTGTGGATGGAAGGGGACAGCCAAGTGTCAACAAGAACGCATATGTCAATCTCGTTAGAGGACAGAAAGGCTCGTAGTTGATTAATTTTAGGCGTAAGTGACCTGCAGTTGATGAGGATTGCTGAGAGCGCTTTGAGAGAGGGATGGTTAGATCGGAGAGGAGAAGCGTGCGGGGGCTTTCCGCTGGCGGGTTGAGCGAGATCTAGGGCTGATGAGGGTGACAGACCGCTCGTTGACAAGGATAGTGTGGTCAGAGTCGATTTGGATTTCTGTTGTTGTCCCGCGTTTATCAGGTGGGTGAGGCAGTTGTAGGGTTTGAAAGCAAGAGGGGGGCGAGATATCTGGGTTCGAGGGGGCACTCGGAAGGTGCGTTGAGGGGGCGAGCAAGGACGGAGAAAGATCAGGAGCTGGGGCGGAACTGTCCAGGGTGGGGACGATGATGGATTCAGTAGGGGGAGATGAATTTGATGGGGCTGGGTCGAAGTTTTGCTTGGCCTTTGTAGACTTACGTTTTTTCGGTTTCTGATTCATAGCATCTGTCACAAAGGTAACTTGTCGAGGGGATGTGGACCTGGTGGACGGGTTTGGGAGAGAAGATGCGTTATTAGGAGGCTTAGCGCGGCGTGGTCGGCCACGACGACGTGGTAAAGCTTGAGATAGTGTGGGGGGACTGGTTGCGGAGTAAGGGCTAAAGGTGAGAGGAAGGCCTTCAAATCGGGAAGGTGTGAGTGGGGGTGGACTGGAGCAAGGTGCGTCACCAAGGAGTCCGCCGTGAACTGAACGGCTTTTCTTTGGATTGCTCCAGCCCGGAAAGGCGTGATGAGCTGGAGGAGGGGTGGTGTCCGGTGTGTGAGTTTGTGCTTTCTCTAGAGTCCTCTGTAGCAGAGTGTAGTCTCGCTTGAGTTTGACTTGTCCGGATGTTAAGATGGGCGAATGTAATTTGAGATGACGAACCTCATCGTCAGACAGTCTTTTGTGCGAGGAGAGAATGAAGGCTCGACCCTTTCCCGAGGAGATCTCTTTAAGGTGGCTAAAGTTTTCCCCTATTTGACTGATGAGATCTGAGGCCAGATCGTCCTTCGAGAGTGGGGAGCGCGGAGACCAAAGAAAGAGGTTTCGCTTGTTGTGGTTTCGCAGGGCAACCTCCCTGGCTACCCCATTCAGAAACGCATCTGCTTGACGCAACAAATGGGGCTGAACGGAGGAGACTGAAAGGTTGCCAGTCAGTGCTCCAAGTAATCCTGTGATATCCGCCATTTGCTGTTGGAGATCAGAAATATTGGAGATAATCTTTTGGGTGAGGAACGGGGAGATGGGGGCTGGCGACGAAAGTTGGTTCATGATGGAGTTAGATAGAAGAGTAGAATTAATATTGATTACGGTAAAAGAGAGGAAAAGAAAGAGTATTGATGAGCGAAAAAGAATAGGTATTAAAATGTAGAAATAAACGGAAAAATCGGGTGGGCTAGAAATAGATCCTTGATAACTGAAGGTAGATTCCAAAATAATGTGTAGGTAGATTCCTGGAGTATCCTGGAGAAGAAATCAGACAAGAAATCCCGAGAATCTGAAAAATAAAACAAAATAAAACCCGATATCCTTCGAAAGTAGAGAAAAATGTTGAAAACCACAAGCACGCTCTCTGCGGTCGTTGCGTTCCACCCGACAATAAAGGCCAACAAGTAAAATTATTGAAATTATGAGGTACAAATCTTCCATGGAAATGAGTCTGATAATAATTTGATCCTACAAATTTTATTTGTAGCTTTTGAAATCGGTCTTTCGAATTATCTTCCAGTCTATTCAAGCTCCTAGTTCTAATGGAGAATTGAGATGAATTTTCTATGCTTTGCTTTTTTGATGAGATATTTTCAGACTTGCTCTTTCTGAGTCGTGGTGACATTTGTCTACTGATATATTTCACTTTATATCATCTTTGATGAAAATGTGTCTAATATTAATGTCATCCTAAAATTATTATTTGTAGCATTTGAAATCGGTCATTCGAATTATCTCCTGTACACTTCGAGCAGCTAGTTCTTATGGTGAGTTGAGATTAATTTTCTATGCCTTGCTTTTTTGATGAGATATTTTCAGACTTGCCCTTTCTGAGTCGTGTTGCTATTGTCCTTCTGATATGTTTAACTGTCTGAAATTAATATGATCTTAAAATTTTTATTCTATATCTTTTGATCCCGGCTGCTTAAATAGTACAGAATAATATTCCATTCGTCTGTACTATTTAAGCAGCTCATTCTACTGATTAGTTAGGTTGAATTTTGAATTCTTTGCTTTTATTATTTTTCGTTTGGATCAGTCAAAATTGATGCTTTTGAATTTCCTATTATTTGCTTTTGTGATGATTTTCTTTCTGATTGGCTCTTTGTGAGTCATTCAGCGATTAAATTAATAGAATATTTTTTTTCAAAACTGTTTTATAAATAATAGGATGTATTAGGTTTTTGTATATCCCGCAGTTCTGAACATTTTGGTGAGCCATCCCGTATTGAATTTTCGGTGGGTTATATTTCTGATGAATAATGTTCTGCACAATCTATAAAAGGTATGAAGATGATATACTGTTGTTCATCCAAAAACGCATCATAACCAACGAAAATCCTCAAGCATGCCAATGGAACTGATCCAGACATCAAATTTATTCTTGAGGTAGGGATTTGATACGGGCAATACTTAGGAAATCTACTTTTGCTGTGCAATACATTCACTATGACTGCAGTGTATCAACATATCACAAAAGAAACCTAATTAACAAAGAGAATCAGGAAGATCTACTTTGAACACACGATCTAGGAAGACCTTGGATAGCTGGAGAAATTTTGCAAATGAACAACAAAATACCCGAGCGATTCAGATTTTCCAATATCAGAGCAGGTCAGATTCGTACTATATAAGATACCGACAAACAGATTTTTTAAACTTACTATTTAGAGATCCAATGGCTTCAATAATAGCACAGAGTTTAAAAATAATCAATAAGGAGATTAAACACTGCAGCCCGAACACTCTGCGCTGTTACCAAAAGGACAGAAAAAAATTGAGGAACAAGACGAAACATTCGGGGAAAAACCAGATCTTAGACATCACTTTGCAAATTGTCACTCACATAATCAAATGACAACCCAGGATGTATATAAATAAAAGATTGTAAATGCTTTTTATTCCTAATAAAGAAGTACTGTGAAACATTCATGAACAATGAGAATTATTATGTTAATATAATTTTGAAATACACGTTCTTTCTTTTTATGGTAGATGCATTAGCAGGCGAGTTTGTATAGGGGTAGCTAGATGATTCGATGAGATCAGTTACGCCGGAAAATACCATATGGCACTGAAAATTTTAGCATAAAATAACTAATTAAGGAGCAGACACACGAGCCCTGCGCTACCTTGTTAATAATTTCTAGTATAATCGCCTTGTTTAGATATCTAGGATGCCTCGTTTCTGTGTGTTACCTTCTATTCGTAAATCACTCTTTAATATTTTTCCGTATTAAGTTAATATTTTTAAGCATCAGTTAACAATGTTTGTCGTGTTGCTCATCTGTGAATATGATTGAAAATGACCACAATAGAAATTTACATTTAATTTTGAAAACAATGGCTAGAAATAATAGCATTATTTGTATTATAGATTATCTATTTTACAATATCAATACAATATGCACGATAGAAATTGGCAACTAAATATGTATCGGTATATAATACGCACTAAACATTGCAATGAAACGTCATTAGTCACAAAAAATATCGAAGATTATTACGATAAAATCTACTTGGCGTAAAAGTAGTGAAAATATTCGTTGTCAAATTATAGGATTTAGCTCTCCACGACTAACGAAATCGCTGATTCACATGTTATCGGCAAAAATCAGTTGGAATAGCACAGGCTGACATTTTGCCAAGTATAATTAAAGTTAAAAAATAACACAGCGAACAGTTTTTTTTAAATAATTTAAGCACAGCCCGTATTATTTGTTAAGATGTTCCACAGTGTCCTGAGATATAACGTCAACCGCATGCTCCATAATATCGAATTACAGATGAAATTATTTTTGAGGATAGGGACTCTGAACTTATTTCGTATCAGGAATTATAGGAGTTGTGGTGAGCGAACGTTTTGTTGTAACAGGAGGGTGGAATGTCTTGAGCGGATTGAGCGCAGCTCCTTGTTTAGCCGTCTGACATGTGTGCATTTCAGTCGTTGAGACGGCGTTTATTAAATATTACTAACAGAAGTCATATCATTAATAGTACTAGTGAAGGAAGTAGGCATTGATCCACCCATTGGCGTTGGCAATGTAGTCAACTTTTCACTGTCTCTTGCCTCGTTTACTGTGAGAAATGATTTTTGCAGATCAGACTGGAAGACTCGTAATAACGAAGAAAATTTCGTCGTCTCTTGTCTGACGAAACTAGCGATTTGAACATTGGGCATTGATAGGTTAACGCGTTTTTCAGCTAAGCAAGAAATAGCTCCATTCGCTTCAAAGGAAGCCGGGGCCGCCTTGATTATCAAAGAGTTCACTTCATAAATGCCTGGTCTTGCTGCCACACCAACCAATTGAATGTTCTCTGATGCACCAGGTGCCAACAGTAGATTTCGTTGAGTCAGACCAACCCATAGCAAACGCGGAAGTGACGTCGACCCAGTCGAGCGTGTTGTTGCGTCGGATGTCAGATTTGATGCCTCATTGATGGGCTTCTCTTGCGCCGATGTCGTAGATTTAGATCCGCTATTTAATCGTAAAAAATATAAGTGGCATCGAAGTAATTGTATAAAAGATGTCAGATCAAAATAAAGCCAGTCGTCAAGCTTCTGCTCAACTAGATGATTTCAATGATCCGCCTGTGAAAAACTATAAACTTTTCGGAGCCTTCACCGGTGATACCATATTCGAGCAGCTGTCTTTTATGTCATCATCATCGTCAGCACTACAACAGCATTTAATAACTGATGCATCAATGCGATGTAAACGTGCGGCAAATTAACCAAATATATAAGCGAACATTGGTTACGCAGGCGGTGATAATTAATTTATATAAAGGTTGCGATTTTGATATTAACACCTAAATTTTTATTTACATATATTTATCAGCATAAACTAAGCACTGTATAGTGTAGAAAAGGCAATTCATCCAGTAAACTTATTTCGTCCCTATTGGGAACTCACATACTGCGAAAAATTTGCCTCGGAAAAAGCTCGAACTTGAAAACGTCGGTTTCGGAAAATACCTGTTCAAATACAAGCGACAGTCCTGGATCCAACCACGTTACCTATAACAAATTACTACATGATTTACATTAGCTCTAGGTTGTTCGGTAGCCTAACGACACCATGTGGCGCAACGCTTTACGTCTGAAGTTTAACCGACGCTCCGTTCAACCGTAGTACACAATTACCATTGCCAGAATTGGGCATTCATGCCACACATAACTAAGACTATATCTGAACTTCCTGGTCTAATTAGTAAAGGTCATATGTCGGAATAGATTGCGTCGCCCCCCTTTTTAATGTTTACACATTGAATGCGCAGGCGTGAAAATCTCACATATATGTCGAAACGCGTCAGTGCGTTGCGGATGGCGGTAGTTTTATTATGTTGTTCGACGACTGGTTAAATACAATGGGATTGGTGTTTACTTCTAGCTCGCAAACTTAATTTAAAGAATCACCAAATTGGTAACATTTAAAAGTGAAGGAAATGAGAAAGAATCGAGGATGAAGGTGTCTTGATCAACCTGATTTCGCCTATCCACTCTTCACCACTTAACAGATAAGGCGACCTTTTTATCCTGCGTGATGTCCGATGTAGTATGATTTCATTATTGTTCGTATTGTTAATGGCTAAATATTGTCTGTCAAAGAACACTGGGTCGCCCATTCCTCCTATTAGATAACCTGCTAAAAATGGCTAAGGGGTGCTACATGTCCATGCACCAGTGACCAAAGATTCCTCCAGCAACTGAAATTTGCTCTTCGCTTTTGGTATTGCGCTCATTTCGTTACTATAAGCTTAATAATTAGTGTTACCGCTTAGTTAAACTGAACTTGAACTGGACGATTCCTGTATCCCATTAGACCTGACAAGTTTCATGCTGCTATCATCTCGCTGACTAACAAGCTCCCATCGTACTTCAGGCCGGGGATTGGTATGGCTACCGATTCGCACGTGTCAGACTTGCAGGCGAATAAAGGCCTCATGCTGTGGGAAAACGGTGGTAAAAAAATAAAGTTACGTTCTCCAACGCGTGATGGGTATCTCTAAAGGTGGAAAACCAGCTGTCTGTTGCCTTGAAAATTATACATGACGGTGTACAGGTTAAAAGTGCGACCGCGAAAAAGCGGTGGATCTTCTGTGGTCATCATAAAAAAACGACGAGTAACGAGGTTCAAACAGCAAAGCAGTTAAAAAACCGAATTTGTGTTTATCTCAATTTTGTAAACTTGATTTAAATATTTGTTATTACTACCCGAGCAATCAAAGTTTGCTTAATTGAAGTGTCGGCATGTAAAAACTCTGCTTCATACGCACGCTGAGTATTAACGATTCATATTAAAGAATAGCTAGCTAAAGTCAAGATTCCCTAGCATTGCAGATTGTGTAAAATGTCATGAACTGAAAAGTATTATGTTTAAATCGAGCTCGCCGTCTCGGGTGGTATTAAAGAGCTGTTGAAAATCAGAAAATCGTACTAGAGGATGGCATCACTCAACCAGTTTATGGATTCTCTTTGTTATATCAAAAGCGTGTGTATTTAAAAATCCTGTCACTAAAGCATAATGTAAACATATACACATTGGTGTGTGAGAATTACCTGAAGGAACATGCAGCTTTTCGAGAAAGAGCAGTCTCGACACGAACAAACATCCACTGATTAGATGTATTGTAAACTTCAGCCTCCACTGGAATTTTTGTTAACCTTTTAATGAAAATACAAAATAAGGTAAAATAACACAACACACGTCTATTTCTCTCATATAGTACATATCCATTGTTCACAGATAAAAAGTATGGTTTTCACCAAGATTTATGCTGTCCGATAAAGCATGTTCAAGCATTGAGCCTAACCTGGAGGTGATGCACACTTTGCCCGTTTAAATTTTTTTCTTGTTTACCTTTTCAACAAAATATACATTTATGTTCAGATACTTCAGAGAAAGATAAATAAATGCTTGTACTGTATGTCAAAATTTCTTTTTATCTTTGCACATGGGAATAGTATTATGAATTGTAAGACAGCTTGCATTCCTGATGAAAAAATATTTTTTGATTAAAGTATATTGTGACGTAGGTACAAACTCGACAGCATATATGTATGTGATAATATAAAACAATCTAAAGATTTTAGACTGAACTAAACTTTATGCTGTATGGCATCTGTTAAAAAATACCACACAATACTTCCAGAATTGTACTGATTATCCTGTTATAAATGGTTCTTAGTAAGAACTATGTTAGATTTAAAAAAATCCAAATACCTGCTTGACCGGTGTCCAACAGCACCGGAGGCCAAATTTATCGCAGCCGGTCTGATAACGTCCAGCAGATTCATGGTGCATGTTTCTGTTCCAGAACTCATTTCGATAATAGGTGCACCGGCTCTGCACGCAAGATTTTCTATTGCCATTGCATTATTTGCATATAACGGTCGCTCGATAGTTGCCGCACTTGGTACTATGCTGACACATGGAGGATGTGTTAATCTTAGATGAACCATTCTTGATAAATTCTATTCCATTAGAAAAGAATTATATATGTATATATAAATGGCTAAACTATCTATGAATTGAAAAAGTAACAAGAACACTCAGAAATAAATGTAATCAGCTGCAGCGCGTCACAGAGAATGCTCCAGCGAATTACAGACACTTTCCAAATGTATACCAATATACACATATTAGCAGGAAATGAATATATATATATAAAGTGAACTGTGTGGAGTTTAAATAACGAATGCTATAGTATTGGGGGTTTGACATAGAACCAGACATTCACATAATAATCAGGTGCTTATATTAAGATCGCAACCTTGGCTGGCTTATAGTTATTCGATAAATGTCACTTTAGTAGAATACACATGTGTTTATAGGTAGTTGTGTTCCAGGAGGGGGACAGGGATAGGTTTTTATATACATTTGAGTATTAGAGACTAGGTATGAAGACCGTATATTTGGAAGACAATTAAAAAATACTTTTGGAATTAAAATAAATATAAATATATCTGTCTTGAATGAGGATACAACATTTGCGTATTGTGTCAACCCTGAAGATGGGACTGGAAATTCGGTCTCGAAAATTTAGAAAATGAATAGAGCAAAATTTTGTTCCAACGTCATTTTCAGACAATCAGCTGATGATAGGCTTAAAAAAGAAGGGACAAGTGAGAACCCATCAATCAAGGCCAATAATCAGAGCACCTGAAAATGTAAAACATTCAAGATTCTACCGACCTAAGAGTGCTATCAATTATACCGCACAAGAAAAATGTGGTCAAATCCAAAACAAAAAGGACAGCACTACGCAAAATTTTAGACATAATAGTAGACAGCCCGTCAGAATTTCCACAAACATCGACATTCACAATTTATCAGCATTGGCAAAACGAGTAACCTAAAATTAAAAAAAACAACTTAACTGCTGGTAAAGATTTAACACAATTTACAGTATATTTCATACCTACATTATAAAGTATTATTCCAGCTATGACAATTCGTGTTTCATATACGCTTTTTGCGGACAAATAGTTCGTGATATGCGTTGCTAATGAGATCACGTGACAATATTGCGTTATTATATATCCAGTAAATCGGTAAAAAACCAATTTACTAAAACTGAAACGACGGTATTAATGCAAATATTTATTTAAATTCTTCAAGCGCAAATGTGAACTGTTACGCTAAAAGAAAGCACAAAACTCCTTAAATGCGTACAAAGTTTATAACGAAGCGTTATTAGGTCTACATCAGTTTGTGCAATAAATGAAACATTTTATTACGTGGGGAATCCTTGTGGAATTGAATAATTAACTGTGTGCGTAACTTGAGTTTAGTTAGCTAAATGATTTGTCAATACATGTATTTTAGCACTTACTATCAGTTTAGAGGGATGCAGCAATGACGGAGTTAACGGAACTGTGCATATACTCATTGGATGTGACGATGACTGCCACACGGTTTCTGAAGAACCGGCGACGAGCAGCGACGATGGAGTGGCAGCTGCAGGTAGGCCTGGTGAATAAGCGGGTGATACAATGTCTGAAGAATGAGAAGACGCACTTTCAGGGCCGACTCCGCCTATGGTTTGTGAGCCCAAATTTGCGGTAGTTGAGTTAACTACCTTTAAAGCGAGTGATTTGAAAAATTTAGCATTCAGTCATGCAAGAATTACAGCTATATAAAACTAAACTTCTTCTAGGCGACGCTTACTCATACCTTGACTGAAACATAATTCATCAATGCATTTAGTTTGATCAATAAACATTTGAGAAATTCTATGATTGTTTCAGTCAAAAACGAAATGTTATATGCATTTAAACTATCACTGATAGAGCAAGTGATGATAGCAGCTATCTAAATCAAGTTTGCGAGCTTCAAATAGGCACCAATTCTATTATATTTAAGCAGTAGTGCATCATCAAAACAAGCATGAGTCACACGCACTGACGCGTTTCGACCTTCCGTGATCGACATAACAACACGACGACAAACTGACTGGAAATGATCAAACAGCAATCCTTTAAATAAAGTTAGTATTTAACCACTCGATTGGTACTTATATCAAGCTCGCAGATTTGATTGAAATAGTTGTTATCACCACCAGCGCAATCAAAGATTGTTTTCAAGTACAACAAATAAACATGTGGCGAAAGCTGGGTAATGTTCATGATGGCATATAAATTGTGTGATCGACGTTTCCATTCAAGTACAATGGATGCGAGTCTACTAGATATGAGAGCCGAATATCTAGTTTTGCTAATCAGTTTTCCATCGTGCTCTGATGATAAGCATGGGAGATCAAATATGTCAATACGTGTGACTGACGGTTATTTTGCTGTTGTGGGACTGATTAAACACAATGGGATTTGTGTTTTATTAGGCTCGCAAACTCGATTTAAATAAATTTTATATGTCTATTGTTACGGTTTAATTGTTTTGGACTTATACTGCGAAATCGACCTATTATTGAGCTGAATGGAGCAATGATAATTTACAAAGCAAAAACCGATAAATCGATGGTGGAATTCACAAAGAACTAAAATAAATTCATTGTAATGTTGATGGCGAAGGCTTTTATTATAAAATTCTATACTATTAAACGGACTTATTCAGTTCCGAATAACCTATATATCAATAAAATTAAAGTATAATGGCAGGATTTTGTTTTATATATTTTTGCGATTGTTTATGTCTAATTGGTATAAAATAAATAGTGCGTAATATAAAAATTCAATTCCTTATATATACGTATATATATAAACAGAGATCCGTCTACAACACAGTGGATTCCAGTAGATCTTTAAGCACTGTGACCGATAAAATACGAATTATTTTCCATTGGACCACTTAATAACCAATGCAAGTTTGAGACAATCGACTCTGTGTATGCAATCTAAGGTGCAAGCTGTCAGTTGCTTTTATTCTTAAATTTCCTGGAGCCTCTGAACGTTAGCATGAAAAAGAACGATAGTTGTCGACAGAATCGAGAAAAGTATCGTCATGTGTCTTGTTGGTGCACGAAATTTTTATAATATTACTGCCGTTTTACAAACAAAATAAAGCAATTGATTACAATGATGTAACCTATACAATTAGGCGAGCTATTCCGACAAATTACTTGCTACAACTATTACTGAAATCATTGCATTCTCACGATCATCATTTTAACAAAAGAAAAAAACATTTTTTTCATGTTAAATGTAACCATTCGATACCAAATATCTTTGTGTCTTGTCATGCAATTGCGCATGCTTTAATTTTGTGACACAGCTTTTCGATTGTTGGCCAATTAAACACTTTTGCCTCGTTTTCCAATATTTTAAATAAAATAAAGATTATCCTTTTAAAAAATCATACATGATGTGTGCATTTATGTTCGATCTCAATATCAAATACGATATAAATACATTTTATAAATTTACAATAAACATTAATCACATATTTTATTATACTCAACCAGTCGCACAACGACAAAACTGCCGCTAGTTGGACGAACCGACACGATCACCATCAGTGTACGACGGCAAACTGTCTAACGAGGATCAAATTACTATATATTTTTAACTGAATGCATATCAGAAATGTGATTTGCACTCATAGTTGTCTCAGACTGGAGTATATGCAGAACTTCTAGGGAGTACAAGCTTTATATATTCAATAAATTTTATATACTGCTACTAGATCAACGTTAATTATTTTTATGATAATCACCATGGAAGTTCGAATCGTGATAAGGCGCTTTATGCAGTTTTAGTATACGCTTCGTTAATACTTTCAGATAACTGAATCATTGGTTGTAAATTGTAGACTACAGTTGAACACGAAATGTATGCTCAGCATTAAAGGTAGTATATTTACAATTAGCTATACCTGTAATTGATCACCGAAGCTTGCTTTTGTGTTGGTACTCTGGTACTGATCCATTCTTGGTACACAATAACGTTTGCCGACTCGCAATAGCGGAATTTGAGATTGTCCAATAGCTTCGTAGGCACCATCCAGAGGAGTCTGTGACGCCGCCTTCTCGTTTGGCACGCATTGTAAAACGCATTAGTATAAAAAAGCTAAGATTGTTAGCTGGAAACGTAATGCAGTATGAAGTTAATTTATGCTAGGTGATCTAAAATCACGAATATCGGGAACATGGTCAAAATAAATAAGAGGATATTCTGTCATAAGTTTATTTTTCCAACTACATTCAATATCCTATAATGCATTACAATGCGAGGTGACAAAATACGCATAGATAAGCATGAATACGTTTAGTTATAATAATCCGTTTTCGAAATTTCGTAACAAGTTAAAAATAAAATATGTTCACTTCGCAAAACAAGTCCATCGAAGCTGCCTGAAAATTTTCATTTAAATAGATTCTCTAATATATCGACCAACCAACGGTTGAACGATAAGTTTACCAAGCGGTAGGTAGAAAATTTACATAACTGGAGATTAGACCTTAGCGTTGGTGCGATGGTTTAAGCGCATATATGACATGTGCAATACTGGGAGCGCGAAAGCACTTTCAGAGCTTATACCAGATCGGCTAACAATAAGAGATTAGACTATTTTAAATTCTCAACTGGGAACGAGTGACTTCGTATTTATTTAAATTCCAAAAATAACGGTACGTCATGATACAGTGAAAAATCGGTATATTATGCTGTTCAGTAATAGTTTTAATTTGGCAGAAATGTGTTGTTGAGAAATTTATAGAAAAATACAGACAATTATACAAATGTCAACAAAATATTCAAAAATATATCGGAGCTCATGCCTTTCAAATTTGCATAACATGAGCATAACCAAAAAACATTACTGAGAATAATAAGATCTAAACAAAGGCCATTAAAGTTGACGTACCTTCCAAAGAACCACCAGTGTGAGATCCAATCGGCCATTTTTCGATAACTGAGCTGTTTTAGATGAATCACACCGTGTGACGTTTTGCTGTATAAAACCATGAAAAGGGGAGGAAAATACACCAATGACATAGCAATAAAATAGATATTTAAAAAAAGTGAATTCTTTCAGCTATAGAAGTTAAATCTTATATAAAGCGATTTATACGATATTAGCTCTAAGGCATCCATAGGACCGAGAGGGTATGCAGAAGTCATTATTAAGAAAAAGCACAAACTAATTGACAAAGGCGTATAATGCTCATCGTATATTCAACAGTAGATAGCCGGGATATATGACCAAAACCGAGTAAATAATTAGCCAATTGGTTTTGTAACAAACGTACAGCACAATATTAACGAGCTTGGCACAATGCTTGTTTTGACTGACAAACACACGCATGCATGATAATGCTTCGCAACTATGAACATGTCGATCGTCGTCACATTTTTAACTAATTTAGTGCAATTAATAGTTATTTTGCCCAACGATAATTGGTCAATTATATACTGCGATTTAAAGCCTCGAGCATGCTCCTATTTATAAGAAACAATTAAACATGAACACATGTGGTATTGAGATGAGATCTTTTGTTCAAGCTGGCTTGCGTTCATGTCTCTCGGTCTGTATAAGCTATGTAGTTTGTACTATATGTAGTAAAACTATTTCCCCAGTCACAATGAAGAAGATAAGACTACCAAGTAACGGATTTAATACTATGATTTATAGATTGAAAATAAAAGACCATGATTGGCTTCTATTCCTCGCTATACAATTATTCAGGAAATAATTCAACGAACAATTTATTAGAAACACCCAATTGAAATTTTAGCATGTAAGCCAAAAGTTCACATATACTGACTTCTATACTGCAGTCCCATTCCCGAATTGTAGATCCAATTAACCAAATACGGCTAGAACTATTTCCCGTCCCACTGAAGAAGAAAAGACAACCAAGTAACGTTTTGCGATCTTGTGTTGTCGCTCTGCACTCTTAGTTTAGCAAAGATCCAATTTGATCCCCATTTCAACAAAGATTAGCTCTTACCTAATTTCCAGTGCTTAGTTTGAACGATGTTGAAGCCTTCGGAGGTGGAATCAGCACCCAAACACAACGAAGACGAACTCCATGCGTACTTGGAAATGGGGATCAATCGGATCTTTGCGAAACTGATAAGGCAAAATGTTACAATCCACGATCACAAATCGAGGCATGCTTCACTACGACGCCCGCAATCCGCAATCTTTCAAAATATAATCCAGTAACGGGTTTGATACTATGAGTTATATATTTAAAATACCAAAAATATATTGGCTTCTATAGCCTCACTAAATAATTGTTCAGAAAACACTTCAATGAACGATTTATTAGAAATACAAACTAAAATTGTAGCATGTACACTAAAAGTTCCCATATAGGTACAGCAAAAAATAGTCTCTACGCAACTCTCTCTCCTTATCTCTACGCTCTTCTAAAAGACCTAATTATCGAGGAATCGCTTATATAAAGCATATACGAACTGCATCCTTATGATAAAATGTTCAAATAGGTAAATATAATCAAACTTATACCACTTATTACGTGAGCAGCCAAAATAAAACACAATCTAAATTAACTGAGCAGTTCACATAAAGTTATAAATGACCTGTTTCAAATTGACAAGCAAACCAAAATATGTACGTAGATTATCAATCTAAGTAGGAAAACAATCTAACCGTGGACTTTCCAAATAATACGGAGAAAAAAATACATGGTAATGATTGATCGGTCAGACACTTATCCAGCTAGAAATTTAAAAACTATCCACTGATTTTACGAGGCATTCAACATTTTCCAGTTGCACCAATACACTTCCCTCATTGGCATAAACCAAACACCATGTTCCGGTCAATTCCGGTGATATAATTAATCGGAAACGGTGGTTAAACAAATGAGCTATAGAAAAAGTTAGGAGTAAGACATGTGGAGCCATTATGTGCTTAAAGGCCTCTGAGCTTACTGGAACATCTGGAAGACGCAGTCGATAAGCCTGGCTATTTCGACCACACCACAAACGATTTTTCTAGAGTCTGCAAGGAAAGAAGCTTGGTTTTCCAATGCATAAAGAAATATTGGAATATCGCTCGTACAGGGGATACCAAAAGTTTTTACGTCATAGGTACCAATTAATCTAAGCCTCTACTGGATTACTCGTGAAATAGAGGAAGCAGCCAGCTATGTACAGTGCAAAATGGCGGAAGTTCTACTAACGTACTACAAGGTAGCATCGAATCAGTTTTCTATTAGATCTTTCTGCAGTTTTTGAGTTGTAGCAAAGCTAGGGATGGCAATTATTGTCGGCTCATACTTATGTTAAAAGAATTTTCTAAATGCTAATTTGCATACGCGTAATAAGTCTTTATAAAATGTACTAACTTTTAAATGATCGATACACATGTGCATGCGACTGCTACTATACTAACACCTGCGTATAACTAAAATAACTTACCGCCTCATGCCACCATGAGCGCGACTCCAGGCCCAATCTTGACCACCGGGTACCTGCTCGATAAACGAAATCAGCACACGGTCTACTTTCCGCCTTAATTAACGGCTGCTGAAGCTGCTCGTCAATGTTTCGGTTTACCTCGGCATCACCAAGCGGCCTTCGTGTTGTTATTGGCGTAACACAATCTGGCCAAGTACTCATTTTCTCTGAAACACCAAGATTGGCTATTCTCGGTTCACTACTGGCGGATCGGACAGTGGATATCAGGCCTACGCTAGAAAATATTGTCCTCCCGTCAACTTTTAAATCAGGATGTAATACTGTAGCATTCGTTAATATTTTTTCGCAAGGAGAATTGTATTTATTATTTTGTTGGAAATCATCAGACACGATCAAACTGTTCATTTTCATTGCTATATCATTTTCGGTTGCACTATATTCCATTTTTTCTTGAGAGCGGTGAAGGTTCACGACGCTGACCAATGGCACGGCTCTGAAGCACAAATGATAAGTTTCGTTTGGAGCCAATCGAATGCCCGTTTGGCCTATAAATAACCACAACACAAAATTAATTAGTTTCACAAATAGACGTTGAAAGTGAACGCTTAAAGTCTATCAAGTATTGAAATAGTGAATTTTAAAACAGCGCTGTTAATAAGAACCGATTTTAATTGAAACAAGTCAAATAGCCAAACTATCGCCTTTTCATGTACTGATGTGTCTTGAACTGTATCTGTTCTAATAAATGTACGACGACAAAATAACTATGATTGATCATACCGACATATATAAATATTGAATTAAAGTATAATGACAGGATATTTGTTGCCAGTATAAACGAAACATTAAATAAAATAATGTTGGAACAAGATTTTCCATTGTTTCAACGTCATTTTCAGACAATCAGCTGACGGAAGGCTTAAAAAAGAAGGGACAAGTGAGAACTCATCAATCGAGGCCATTAATCAGAGCACCCGAAAATGATCAAAATTCAAGATTTTACCGACCTAAGAGTGCTATCAATTGTCCCGAACAAGAAAAATGCGGTCAAATCCACAACAAGAAGGACAGCACCGCGCAAATGGATAAGATTAATTATATAAAACAGTAAATGAAATTCATGAAGTAGAACAGCTTTGTCGTTACTGGGCACCCATAAGTAATTGCTAGAACTGTCACTACTGGAGCACATTTGTTTCAGACTTGAAACTCACCCACTGCGCCACTCAAGTCATTTACCATGTGCAATTTTCAATTATGTACCAACCTATGCTTTTTTGTCGGTCTTGAGTTTAGGTGGAGCCCATTTAGAATCGCGTTCGACAAAACGTTACAACTGACCACCCACAATCTTTAATTAAAGAACAGACACCAGGCAATTTGAGATAGTAATACTGAATTGAATTATTATGGCAGGAATTTAGTTTTTATGTTGCCAGTATAAACTGAAAATTGCATGATATAGTAAATTAAATTCATCACGTGGACCGAGTTCGTTTTTATAGGGAATTTACGAAGTACTTGCGAGGACTAGTGTCACTTAGGACGAAACTCGTCTACTCGATCAATTGAACATTCTATCTTATTTAATCACCAGTTTATACTGAAAACACATATATAGTAAAATACAGACAATATAATTAAATTCAATATCACTTTCACAGATAGCATGATCTGTATAGTATAATTATAGATAGGACGTGGCCAGTTGGGACTTTAGGTCGAAAGCGATACTGAATTGTTTCTGAAACAAAGGCTGACCAAAAATAATAAGTTGGTATCTTGTATGTCCTCATCAAAAATGAGTTTTTTGACTTCCCTATAGACACCAATGACATCAAAGACCTCATATTAGCATGTACTAAAAACGTGCAATTTACATTCGAAGGGATATACTACCGCCAGATCAATGGTGTAGCTATGGGAAGTTGCATCGCACCCCACCTGGCAGATGTATACATGTATCACCTGGAACAAACGAGCCTAAAAGGTATAATTGATCAGTGCGCACTCTACAAAAGGTATGTAGATGATATCTTGTTGTTCATCTCAGAAGCAGCAGACCCTTCCGAAATCCTCAAACAAACAAATGGAGTCGATCCAGACATCAAATTCACTCTCGAGGTAGAGAAAGACGACAGTTTTCCCTTCCTTGACATCAAACTCACTCGAGAAGCAAACAGAGATTTGACACTGGCCATACATAGAAAATCCACTTTCACCGGACAATACATTCACTACAACAGTAGTGTGTCAAAATCCCAAAAAAGAAACTTAGTAAACAACCTAGCAAACAGAATCAGGAAGATCTGTTCTGAACACAAGATTGAGGAAGAATTGGGCTACCTCAGGAAAATTTTGCTAATGAACAACTACCCAGAGCGTTTCATTGATGTCAACATCAGACCACGGCAGATTCGTACTAGAGAGGATACCGGCAAGCAGGTTTTTCTAAACTTACCATTTAGAGGCGACGTACCAGCCTCAATAATTGCACGGCGGCTAAATAGAATAACTAAGGACAACTTTCCCAGTGTTAAAGTTAATATGACATTTAGTACACAGAGAATCATGAGGTTGGATGCCAAAAATCAATTGCCAATTCTCTCCAAATCATTCATAATCTACAAATTCTCATGTATGTGCGGTAGCACATATATCGGACGTACGAAGAAGCAATTGATAATCAGAATCCAGCAACATTTGCCACAGAAATTGATTAACAAAGGCTTTCCACCGTCAGGAAAATCAGCTATTTCCGATCATATATTGGCAACGGGGCACCCTGTCAATTCGACCAATTTCACAATTCTACATAAAGCAAAATCAGAAAAATTATTATTTATCTATGAAGCCCTTTACATAAAATAACAAGCACCTGACCTTAATATTCAAACGCTTCATCAAAATGATATTCTTATCGACTGGCCAAGAATAACAAAATTCAACAACAATCTACTAGTATACATTCAAGAACAAACAGGCCCTCGAATAGAATCAACAAACATACAATCGGATTGGCAACAAACTGAAGTGGAAATAACAGAGGCGCATACGGTGACAGATGTTTCCAAACAATATGAGCGTTTAACACTGCAATCCACACTGGCGCTGTTACCATGTGGAAATTATAAATTTGCGCAACAAGGTGAAACGATCAACTACACTGGGAAAAATAGCACTCGTACATGTAACAGTGAACAATGCACACAAATGGTTAATTCTCAAGCCATCAAAACAATAATGACCAGATCTCAGACATCACTTTGCAATACTGCGAGAATGACCTTTACATGCAAACAGGCATACACACAACACAAACGCATACACAATCACCAACTAGCCAAAACAAGAAACAGCAGTAAAAACGAGTCAGATTTGTTACCACTAGCATAATCAATTGAAAACCCAAAATGTATAAATATGTATGATTGTATAAGACATGATTAGTATTCACGAAATAAAAGGCCTTTGTCCACTTTGTTATTAATGTGTTCTTTATTCCTAATTATATATATATATATATATATATATATATATATATATATATATATATATATATATATATATATATATATATATAACTATTATCACAAAAACTAAAATTGAAAAAAATATAATAAATATAATTAATTATATAGATCGGTTTCATCCTTATTTGGCATACATCAATATTCGGCAGTTATGTCGCTGCCGCGATATGAACTTGGGAACATATGTTTCTGAGTTTTGCAACATATCGCCTATGCTACCGAAACTGCGCATTAGATTTCATTTGAAGTAATATGAGGTTATTTTTTGGTCAATCTATCATTCAGAGGGATCAACGTGAATTTTCGCTTAGACCTAACCTTCCAACTAGCCATTTCCATTCTGTCCTTATAAGACAAATCATGCCACCTGGGCGAATGATATTGAATAGAATAATAATGACAATATATATATATGAAGATTTTAGTAACTAAACACAATATAAGATAGCAAATATAATTCATCATAGGTCTGGCCTCGTTCAAAGATAGTAAAATAAATTCAAAATTCTAATGGATTTCGTTCATATTCGGCACTCATCAATATTTTCTATAATTTCCGCGTTGGCCCGGCTGACATTCTGTTTTACTTTTAGTGGGAAAACATTGATAGATAGTCGTAACATAACGTTTCAAAAGAGACCCAAGGCGATCCAAATGAATGAATAACTAATCAAAAGCATAAGTCGGTATGTAACCGAGATTTTCATGCGATAAGGACTTCTGTGACGAGAAAATGAATTTCATGACTCGGAATCAAATTCTCTCAAGTTCCGATCTCGTCCTCGGCAATTCTGTTAGTTCCTGATTAGAGCCCAACAAGGATGAGGAACTGAATTCGCTTTAATATTTAACATTTAGTTTATGACATCAATGTACATATCATCAAATCCTGCCATTATTCCTTAATTCTAGATATTTTATGTACATTTCCTTTGATATTAACAAACAATTATTTTTACAAAAATAAACACCATTGAATAATTGAGAGTAAATCTATTGTGGATAAATAAATAAAATGATTTCGCAAAGACTGATCGACACATTTCATTTGATTAAGTTAGCGCTATTCTGAATTAGATATTTTCTGTAGTCCTCGAATGTCTTGCGGTTAAGTACGTATTGATTTGTATTTTTGGGGGTTTCTGTGCGTGGGTATGGGGGCTTCTCATTCAATCCCTAGCGCTTGAAATATAGCTTTAGCCATATTAGTAAACGTCATACAAGTTATGTCGCCATCATCCTAGATTAGGGCCAGAAACAGATCATCGGCGCCTGCAGATTTGCAAGATAAAAGATGTCATTCCTTATTTAGAACTCTGATGTTTGTTAGAGTTTAGCGTTTAACATTATTGATCGAAACATAATTTCGAGGATCATGACTGATGCAGGTGAAAAAGAAGATTTGCATTTCAAGAGTTCAGCCAACCTCTCAGGACGAAAAATGTTATGAAGTACTAGATTATTGTTGTAATCATTTTCTGTTTCATGAACTTACATTTTATGGGACCTGTTTCACGAATAATTTTGAATACAAGTCGGTTGTTAGCTGATCAGTACGCCTTCTCCATTTTTAATGTTTCTGATTCAAAAGGATTCAAGATCGGCGTTCAGGCTGTGCTTAGGTTGACATCTAATGTCTCCACGTGTAGTATTATAAGCAAGAATATCAGGAATTTGGCACAGTCTCGAGAATATCCAAATACTTTTCAGACACAAACTGACTGATTCTACGGTAGCCTAAAACCTCTCATACACTGATACTTGCATTGTGCATATTGGATCTTATCTTCGTCTCCATTAAGTTCAAAATTAATGCTATGCCTAGAAAGCCCCAACTTCTCATGCATTTTAATTGTCCAATCTCTATTAGCTTCTCGATTAAGTTTGATGTCCAAGAAGAGAGATGTTGTTGAATTTTATGTCTTGACCGAATTCATTAGCTCTTTAACGAAAATAACATGAAAATGAAATGAAAACACTATACCATCCACATTCGGAATATAAAGTGTGTATTGTTGAAGTATATTCGTTAGGCTCGTTAGTAAAAAGGTGCATTAGGTGAAGCGCAATTCAGCTTCTCATGATACCAACATTGAAATCACTGAAAGATTTTTCGTCAATGGTAAACTGTGCGATTGCAGATAAATACGGAATTTTATTTAAAGTGAAACTTTATTGAACATTGATAAGATATCAAATGAGACTATACGGTTATCACAGATAGTTTATCATTTAGTGCATCAACTAGGGCACAAGAATCTTTTACAATGTATATATTTATCACGTCTTATCGATTGCAGTATTTCAAAGAGGAACTTTGTCAGTTTGTAGTGTGGTGCGCTGATTAAAATCCACCAAATGGACACTCATGAATATCATAACTTAATGAATGTATATTTTTACATTATTATTTCCGAAATAAATTTTCATATTTAAAGAAAGTATACGATTTTTCGAGAAAATTTGTACAAAAATAGTAAACTTGTCCTTGCTGATAATTGACAGGCTTCATCAAAGCAACGCCAATAGACGATGTAAATGTACGAAAATTTTCTTAACCACTAAGAAAATTATTCAATTAAGCAATTATTGAATGCGTGGGTCGAGACAGCAATAATTTAAATAAAGTTTGCGAACTACAGATGAACAAAAATATCATTTTTAAAACGACCATTATGTTCACGTCTTGACTATTTTCGATTCTCGTGGTTATCATCAGAATAATATTGTGAATTTAATAACGAGAACCAAACCGAAAAGTTTTGCAATCTATGGATAATCATAAATGTGGATCTCATCCATAGAAGTATTATACACAATTCAAGTTACTGAAAATGACGAATAAATCATTTGTGTGTGGTCAGGAAAATAACATTTTTCAGCTTTTATCGCGATTTGCGTTCGCGGATTGTCGCTTTACACTATCAGTTTCTCAAAGATCCGATTTATCCCCACACCCAAGTGCGCATCGAGTTCTTCTTCGTGTTGGCTGGGTACGGATTCGTTCCGTTCCTCCGTAGGCTTCAACATCGTTTATACGAACCACGGGAAATGAGGTACGATTCTTTGAGCTTTACTATTAAGCAAATTATTGGCAATTAAGAGTAGTTGTCGTTAATATAACTAATGTTATATAATTATTACCACTACCTGCACAATCGATTATTGATTAATGTAAACCCGTATGAAATTGCAACATAGCATTAATACAAAAGAATTTTTATAACCCGAAGGAATTGCTTAGACTATTTTCCATAAATATCTTATCTTAACTGCAATCTAAGTGAAGTTGTACATTTGGTTATTACTATGCTGGTCATTCCATGACCATATGGCAGACCGAGTGGAATTAGAGACGAAGAATAGTCAAATAATTAGGTTAAAAAATATGGGCAACACTCGTGAACAATGACACAATATCATCAGCTGTCTAAACTCACTTTGCTCGGCTGTTAACGTTGTGCCGGTTGATAACAAAGGTTTCAGTATCCATTGCTTACTGACACAACTAACTTGCAGAAGACTGATCTCCGATCTTGTCTATAATTCACAAAATCATGCACATATTAAGGAAGAAGCTTGAAGAGGATAAGAAAAAATTACCAAGAATGTTTGTGCAATACATATCGAGTTCTATATAAATCATTGACTAAAGCGCATGTAAAACTTTGCTAGAAATCATACCACACTTGTAAGTAAATTACGGCATAAAAGATTGACAACACGGTATTCTTAAGCGAAAACTATTATCGTCAAATTTATACATTACCATGACCAGCGTTAAAGCAACAGTACATTATGATTTATCGTCGCCTACAACTACTGAGGATAGTTGACTTTTGTTTAGTTTTTCTTATCTGAGATAGTCTGCTAACTATGGCTGCCACACAATTTTCTCAGGTAATCTGGATGCACGATTCCAATAATCAGTTGCCGAAATTTGTACTCTGCAAAAGTTACACTTGAACACATTCTGCCATTAACCATTTAACAAAAATTGATAACTGCGCAGCAAAATCGAACTATACGTTTTCTATGAAATCAGATGGTTATATCTGAATTGAACACCGGTCATCTGGACGGAAATTTCTACGTCTATTGGCTAAAAGATTGTTTTTAAGGCACAGAAGCAATGGTTCTGAAAAGGAACCAGTTAATTTCGAATCCTAACAGACGAGCAGTCTTTTGATTACAATACAATAAAATAAATAAAAACCGAGAACACTTGCACGGTTGGATACAGAAGAGCCAATGCCAATATGGCATAATTAACCAGGCCCGCCCATTATACCATGTTTGCCTTTAGACTCTCATAGCTTTTCGCTATTCAACTATTTATTGAACGCAATCAACATTCCAGAACAAGGTTCGATGGTGATGGCGCATCAATGAACGGCCGTATAGAACTGGTCGTCTAGTAGCTTTATCACTTTAGTAATGTCGTTGGCGCTCACTGTCAATTACCTAAACTTAACCAAGTGAATACATCGATTATCACAGTTGCACAGACGCTGACAGCTATAGTGTGCTATCCAGTTTTCGGAAACATATAACAAGACCGACAGAACACTTGATTCGAAGAACTTTGACTTGTTGCTTAGTCAAACTGACGGGGTGTTTTCAGTGGTTTGCAAATTTTTAAAAAAGCAGCAGCTTCAAAGCGAACACACCGAGAAATCTCAACAAAAACCATTTCTTTTTGCGCCACCAGAAATCCTAGGTAAATTAAATTCTTTATCTCTGTCGTTTTGTCGTCATCTGGAATGATCAAAATCGGTTATAATGACCATTGTTGATGCGTTTAGCTCTTGAAAGTAACGGATATAGACCTCTTTGACATAATTAATGGCTCACGGCAGCTGGTCTATTCTACAATCCGAAAAGCATAGTCAGTGTATTTTAGATTAACGAGACATTACCACCGTTCTCCACTTCTTGGAGTGTTACGGTGACTTCAGTAACGACAGCACCGACATTATAGTTAAACAGTGAGAGCAATGACACAACTATGTCGAACGCTAGAGCCACTCGCCATAGGTTCCGAGAGGCCCTTACTAATGCGAATATATGATGATGTTTCATTATAATGGTCTTCGAACAACCGACCGAGTTTGATTAACATTTTGATAAAAATGCGAATAAATAATGCACAGATGAGTGGAGAAAGAAATACGTGTATGAGTAGAAAAAGGTCACCAGTAAGTGCTTACCGTCATAGCGATATTGGTAACACGCAAACGAACTATTAAATCAGCAATACCAGGACCTCTGCTGTGCACAGCTAGCGCCTCTAGTTGCAAAGACGGTTGCAATTCCATATCAGCCCGGTGAAAGACAGTGCGTGAACTATTACACGATTAATTGAATGCATCACATTTATTATAAAAATTAAACAAAGTGAATTAAACTTATTTATAATTAATGTCGACGTACAAGATTTTATTACGTACATCAAAACAAAAACAGAGATTAGTCTCCATCACTGTCGCGTCCAGTAAAACCTGAGGCTATGTGAACAAAAATCCAAGGTTTTCCTGATGAATTCTTTGCAGACCAATGTCAGCAGAAATGACTCCACTCTATGTATGGTGATGGGAGTTACTGACCCGATATTAAGCTGATAGCGTCGCCAGTCTATGACTAGAGCTACTAGGACGGAAAATGATGGCAAATTTGAATGGAGTATCATATTTCGTTTTCGGAGAGGAATATTTGTATAAATTTAGTACAATAAAGGTTCAAAATAGCAAATGAACACCAATCCTGTTTTACCCAACCAATCGAATAACATAGCAAAACTACCGTCAGTCAAACTTAATGATGCGTTTTTCCATTCCATGATCATCGTCAAAACAGGACGGCAAACTGATTAGCGAGGATCAAACCACAATGCCATATCTAATTTTGCTTTCCTATTTTGCATATGCATTGCAGTTTGATCCACGATAGTCAGGTTTTAGCCGCAATCTGATAGTGATCATGGACAATCGAAACACATCAATAATTGTCACAGACGGTAGTCTTGCTGTGTGATTTGTGTTTATGTCAAGCTCGCAAACTTGATTTAAGCAATTATTATCAATGTTTGTTTAATTGTAGTATATATGGTGAAAGTTCCCTAGAGTTAATGTTCGCGACTACATGTAAATTGGACAGCCGACATTCCCACTCAAATACAATGAATGTAAGAACCAAATATATAAGTTTGATTTTCGTTTTATCCTTTCTTTGCGGCTTGAATCTCGCTTGTCTGTTTGCCATCGTCGAAAAGCAGTAGTACATATGACTGATGGTAGTTTTGCAATGTTGTGCGCGTGGTTGGATACAATGAGATTAGTATTTATGTAAAACTCACAAACTTGATTAAGATAATTGTATTACAAGACCCAGGAGACATTCTCAATTATAATGATGTAAATTCTATAAGCCATCAAACCTTAGTTAGATTTACAAATGCCTCGAATAGATCAGCCAACACAGACGACTACCAGAAACGAAGTGCTGAAATGATGTTTGCTCTTTTATGAAAACAAGCCCAATTGGTAGATATTATATCCGGATGAAGAGCTTAGACAACGCAGTCCTAAGTGACACAATCATGCTTTGGCTAAAATTAGCTGTGGTATCTGAAAGTTGAGACCAACACATCCAAATCTAAATTCATGTGCTACAGTGCTGCAAATCCTTTAAAAAGTTTCATGATTAGAATTTGCTGTAAAAGATCATCATGTTGCCCACTTTTTATTAGCAAATTCGAAGAATACAGTGAAGACCACCCGTAGTTCTTTCCGCAATGCTGCCCATTACTGAAGACTGGAAATTACCGTTGATGTGATGTTTTGTGTACCTTTATGTCACATTAGGCCATACTGGTAGCGCTTTAACGTTGATAAATTATATCACACCAGGCAGGTCAGTTGAAAAAGGTCGGACTAATACAACTTAAACTTCCTACGGCAAATGAGTGATCTAGTGTTCATCTTCTATGAATGTCATGGTAACGCGACAAAGAAGCACCAGTATATCATAATGGTGTAATTCTATTTTGTATAAGTACAATATTAAAATACTCCAAACAGATTTATAACATGCTTGAAGACTGCCTCCTACAAAGCTTCATTCGGATTTAATACTACTATTTTTTCCAAATCATGTTATGATAGATAGAAAAACGAGGAAGTATCCGTTCGAGGGAAGAAAGTGGAAGGTGGTTAGATGGTCTTTAAACGTTAGCAAAGGCCAAAACAAGATAATTCAGGATGAAATTTTAAACAAGGCACTTATTAGAAAAGTAACGCGTGGAAATTGTAAAAAATGCAATTGAGCCAAGAAGGAGTCACGTATGGTTAGCCAGGTATGGATTTGGGAATTCAAGAAGCCTCGCTAATTGCAGGGAAAAAATAAGACTGGAAGTCAATTCAATCTGCCGGTGTAGATTGGAGGAATTGGTGATGGGGCGCTCGATAAATGGTAAATCGTACTAGGTGTGTTTGAATCACTACTCTGTTCCCTTCAAGGGCATAGTTTAAACACACTTGAATTGGATAGCGCCCTGGCTATTTTGAATAAACAATTTAAACAACATCAAAGATAGTAAAACGAATAAATCATTCATTTGAACTTAAAAAAATTGAATTCACTCACTTTAAAATTTGGCGCTTATACAACGAAGAAGCAGCTGCAGCCGACGTAGCCAAACTGCTTTGTCCAATATGATGTCTACCACGTCGGCCAATATCACCTATGCCACTTCCACTTATGCCGCATGCACTACCCCCACTCGTTTTACTAGCGATCTGTGCAGAATTGCCACTATCAACTTCTACACTGGTGATAGGCGAGCTGTCTTCATGGTTAAGAGCTCCAGTGGCATGTGGAGCAAAATAATTAATAGCTAAATGAACCATACGATATAAACTTTTCTGAGAGGACGCCATTTTGACACTGCTATTTATTCCGCTTGCGCTGGAAACAACCGCATTACTGGCGTTACTACTAATAGAGCTATCTTGTGATACAGCAGTTGCACTATAAATGTCAGGCGGAGCGGGAGGCATTAGTGGTGCTTGAACCACTCCAGGGTGCGGCTGTTGTTGAAGATGGAGAGGAATCTGCTGATTTGACGACGAAGTTACTTGTGTATTGTAATTATGTATTGGATAGGAGGAAGGCAGGGGAGGAACTGGTGGCAGCGTAGTGGTGGTTGTAGAGTAAAGCGGAGGAGGCGAAGGTATAAACGAGCCACTCTGACTGATGGATGATGTGAAAGAAAGATTCGTTGAAGCAGAAATCGCTGATGATCTCTCCATAGACTGCGTCAAAGATTTGGATAATCTAAAAATAATTAAATATTTAATGGAATATTCACAATTCAACCAATCCACAATATAATCAAGTGCATTAAGCAGCTCGATAGATATTTTTGCAGATTTCATCATGTATATAAATATTAAATAATTAAGAAATATTTGATTGTGTGAATGATGAAAACAGTTATTTAATCATGTTCGCTGAATTGAGATAAAAATCAATAATTTTTTATTTAACCACTCGCACAAGATAGCAAAACTACACTCAGACGTACATAATGGTACGCTTCAGTCTTCCATGGCCATCATCTCAAGTTAGCAAACTTGATTTAAATAAATTTTATTAGCAATCGCGTAATCATTGATTGTTTAATTTAATAACTTCCATAAATGTATCAAAAGTGGTAAGGTTTTATGCGCATGATAGCATAATAAATGTAAAAAAGCATTTCCAGTCAACCACATTGTATGCAAATCTATTAAGCATGAGAACCGTGTACCTGTTGTTCCTAAGATTATTTTGTTCATCGTGACTAAAAATAGTCTTCTACGTTGTACACACGCAAAATAAAAGGATGATTGGTGTTTATCTCAAGTCCGCACACTTTAATTAAATAATTTTTATCAGTAACCGCATAATAATTGATTGTTTCTATGTATGACTGATATATTTGAGGCAAAAGCTGCAGACACGTTATGATCGCGGATGCATATGTATTATGTAGTGGGTATTTACTCCTATTGAGCTAATAGGAGTGAGAAACACACATCTGATTTCCCACTTTTAAAATAGACCACACTGCACATTGCCTTAGAAATTGAAAAAAAGGAATAGATTTGTAAAGAAAATTAATCAATATAATTCAGATTATTCTAATGGTAATGATAGCTTAATGTATTTCAATTGAATAGTATTAATATGAATAAATTTGTCAAAAAAATATGTTAATCCAGGAATGTGATAAAATTCTTTCGTGGCCTGATTAGTTACTTTCGGTATGCATGCACATAAACACATACATAAAAAACAAATATCTAGATCTTTCGCCCAGTGAGTTCCAGAATAATCTATGCTAATAAAGAAGAGGCAGTCAAGCCTCCACACTGTATTCGGTTTTCAGCTAGACTTACACGGGTTTTCCCTTGTTAAAGTCTTTTCGATAGCAAGGATATGGCATGACAGGATCAAGTGATCGAAATCGCAAATAAAATTACTAGGCCTCGGCATTACTAGTCTACTCATTCTAAAATGCAATTCCAGCCATCCACCGGAGTTGCCTCAGTAAACTGTCCTGCAGGATGCATAACGGCAATTTATTAAAATGCTCGACGGTGATGTTAAGCCACAAAGCAGCTCATAGATTTTTTACTTAATTAATGTTTCCAAAGGAAATGATGACAAAATTAAACCAAGCCGTGCGAATACATCAATTTAAAAAGCTGCTCAGATGCTATCAGCTATAGTCGGTGATCTCACATATTTCCTTAGCATAGAGGAAGACAGACAGTATACTTAAATGGTTTATATAGTTAACTAAAATCAGTTACAATAAGGCTAATAGGTCTGGAAGTCTCGGCAGCAAGAAATCCACCTATAATAATCAGGATATAAAACACTGGTTGGCCTAACTTACTTCCCTCACTCTTTAAAAATGCTTTTGAGGATAAAAGGACTGCGAGCATTCGTCACAGAACAAAGAAAACAGCTAACATGTAAGGGGATTGCTTTTACTCATTTGAGACGAAATCTTCCTATGAGATTGCGGCAATAAGCTTTAGCATATCATTTTATGCCTTTAACCATCGAACTTTACAAATTCAATAGGGAGGCAACCATTTCAGTAGCTTTTCAGTCTCTAATGAGACTGGAAGCCACAGCACCTTTATCGATAGCAAGGGTTTCGATGTCGATCTTATATAAACCCGAGAGGGAACTTCAACTCTAACCAGGTGGGTGGCAATATCTGGTATAAAGTATAAGTTGGAAATACTAATCAAATTCTATTCGGTTCAACTCCTGACCGCAAAAATTCTGGAACCTACTGATTAGAGCGCACCAATGACGATGTTTGTCTAACTGATGAACCGCATTTACTATATTTAGTTCATACCGACAATATCTACATACTCAAATCCTGCCATTATAGTTTAATTCAATATTTCTTCCCAAATTGTCATTGTGTGCCTAAAAACGGTAGGTTTCAAATGGTTAGTTGGAACTTCAGACCGAAAGTGATATCGAAGAGGATTTACCGCAGGGAACGCTTGGCGAAAAAACATCAGTTGTATCAATGAAAATTGCAAGCAACGCGCGGGTTTTATATCGAAGATTTTGATTTGCAAGACTGAACCAAATGCTCCCGGGTTCAAATCTTTCCGCGGAAATTCTGAAAATACTGACGAGTTTACAATAAGGACAAAGCCAACACAGCTAATTAATTTTACGTGCTACATTACGCTATGTTCAGTTCATAATGATAACAAATACACAATGAAATCCAGAATCACTTCCATAGTTAGTAGGGTGTATACAGTATAATAATATAGGAAAGAATTCTGTAAGATGGTCTGCATAACCTATCTTGTGCTATACTAATTTGGTACTGCCAGCATTAATATATATATATATATATATATATATATATAATTATTTAGTAAGCACAGAAAAAGGGTTCACACAATTCTTTACATCAAGTTTGCGAGTTTCAAGTAAAAACCTCCTCTGAGCATCGGAAATCCTCGAATTCATCAGCTAATGACACTAATGAACACACAACAGCACCCATCTTCTAAGTACTTATGTAAACATTTGCAACCAATTTTAAGCCTCATTAACACGTACACTGCTAAAGATTTTCTAGAATTAACAAATTGACTATAAAAAGTACTTTGCCAAAGAATGAATGGTCTCACTGGATGTTACATCACTGTTAGAATGATTCTAATAGGAAAGTCAATGGTGATCATTTGCGAATTAATCCGACATGGTTAATCAAATTGTCCGATTTGTGTGAAAAACATAAAATAACTATTATTGGGCTGCACAGGTAACGTATACCTTCCGTTTAATAGTAAATATTTCCGGCATTTTGAAAACCATTGTGTTGGTACCATTTACAGGCTCGGTATATATTATATTTAGTGAGTTGAATTTGAAGTCGCATTGTCGAAGACTTGGTACGAAGTTAACTACGTTACTGCTTGAATACATAATTCTTATCTTCGTTGAGTTTTATCTCTGACTAATTTATGCGATTCGGAAGTAGGCGCATAAACAGGTGAATGCTGGAATATTGCCTTTTTGGTCTTTGAATTGGATTCCTCGTGCCGGAAGTGGTAAAATAAAATTTCGCATGTCATAATTTGTTTTTAAATCTTACTTATTTTCCCGATCAGCCCGTCGTTTTAATTGGTCAATTCGCCGCTGTCGCCGTTGTAATTGGCCATCCGATGTCAAATGTGGCGCTCTTAACCACATGAATAAAGAAAAGGAGGCACCGGGCGACAACAACTGTTCTTCTGCTTCCTTATTACAAAAATAGTCACGCGAAAGTGAAGTTGGAAGAGGCACTTCCGAGGCATTTGTCTTGTCAGTCATAGCTCTAAAAGATGCTGATGGCGACAAAGAACACATGGCAGACGTTGGTTCTTGTCCAAACTCCGGTATTCTTCGCTTCCCAGTACTCGGCACACAAGGCAAAGGAATTTCAAGCCACGGAAAAATTACTGGATCCCGACGGATTGCAACGTATGCCTGTATCGATGCCAAATGAAAAATAGATAATAAAAATAAAGAAAACATTACATAAAAGCCAAATGTTCAAATATATAAAAACACATTCGGATCGAATGCCATTTTTTAAGTTAAGCTATTCATTAATCCATTTATTACAGAAACAATAACTGAAAATTTTTCCTTTTAAAACTCATTCATAATGTACAATAAATGCATAGTATGAGTTGATTTAAAATTGTTTTGGGTACAGGGAAGACATTTAAATATGGAAATCCCTCATAATATTCAGTCAGTAATTAGAACTAATTAATTACCTAGGCAGTCTAACTGATAGCAGCATTATGGCCCCTGTAGGATCCAAATGGACACCTCCAATTTTATTAAACAAAAGTTTTGGGCTTAATTCACTAATAACACTTGTTTAGCGTTAAACGGGTAATAGCGCGATTGAGGCAAGCCTTCCGTAATCTTAGTGCAATTAGCAAACAAATCTGTGCAATTCGAGCGGTATATTTGTCCTTATAGAGTTGAGTATAAGTAGTGCGCAAAAAAATTTCCTACTGAAACCGACACTGATTGTCATGTAGTTAGTCCTTGGTTTGCATAAATAATGACTTACTGATCGTGCAATGGATTAGGAACGTGCATAAATTTAGCATGTCAACAATACTGACTACGGTTATCTTCCAATTATCTCTGGAGACTCACTCGGAAAACGCTGAAGAATGTTAATAGGTAATGTAATTAGTAGATTAGCATACCTTTACACAACTCTAAACTTACCAACTTAACGGTATTTAAGTGATTTCATTCTGTAAACTTTGACTTGTTTGCTCGAGTGTGCCTGCATTGCTTTCAAATCTCCTCTTTTGAGTTAAACAACAATTGACAACACTGGAAATTATATTTACACAAACAATTCGGGAGCGGCTAGTTGCGTGTGTTAGTCCCGCTATTACCCACATTGTTTTATAACACCAAAAATGATCAAGGCAGCAACAAGTCACTCACAAAAAATAGAGAAAAAATGAAATTGGCAATGTGGGGTCGAATATTGCTTAACGCAAAACGCGAGCTTTAGCTTTTACGCACAAAAAGCAAAACTGGAAAAAATGTGTTTACTTTAGTTGCATGTTTTAACAAATTTGGCAATAAACATGCCATTACAAGAAAACAAATTGCAATAAAGGTTAAAAGTCCGTTGCTAATAATGAGAAATTGTTAAAATAATGGAAGATGCAGAAAACTGGAAGGTGGTTAAAAGTTGGCGGAATTCGCTAAATAGATTGTAATATTTTCTCAAATAACACCAGCCTTAAAAATTGAATGCAATGGAAAGTAGAAATGCGTCTATTGGCCTTGTCGGTTTATGTTAATAAAGGCAGATTCATTTTTCCCATAGAAAATTATTTTTGAGAGATACCAATCATGCTATTAAATAAAATTAATTCGCACACAAGACAACTGATAATACATCTGCCTTAAAACACAGACATTCAAAAGCGTAAGAGAATTACTTGAACCACATTGTGATGAAAACAATAACTCTCTCTCTCACACACACATGTGTGAAATCTAATTCCTATTTAAATCATTACTGGAGCTCTCATTACGGAAGCTCCTGTATATCCTGTTGGTCTCGGGCATTGAAAAAATTTTGACACTGATTTCCTTAACAATAAATTAGTTGGGAAGCAGCATGTCAATCATAAAATGATTAGAATATAGAATTCCTCTTGTAATATGAGGTCCTAATATATAAATGAGTTAATAGCGTGCGTTGGCTGGCTTGTATCTAGAAGCCCTACTTTTAAAGAAATAAATCTCGAATATTCATATTGTGTGCAGAAATTTTTTACACGGTGATCGCTAGAACATGCACTAAACTGGATACTGGAGGTGTAAATATAGTCTGCTTAATTAAACAGTGACAAGTATATTTATCAGAATTAGAGGACATAAATTATAGTTATACTTCAATCTAGCTGAGACCAATTGAATGAGACATATTGGTTACAAGTATGTATTAGGTGTTGCGACCCTAGTAACAAATTAGTTCAGTTGTGACCAGAAGGATAAACCAAAGGCAGCATGAACGGAAAGTATAATCTCATGCACATTCGTTTCGTGCTTTCTGGTGACTCATCAGTAGGAGCCGATATTACGCCCTTTAACCACTATATATTTGGTGAGGAATGTGGGATAATAGGACGGTACACATTCTTCACCCATGTGTATAGTGTTTAAAGGGCGTAATACCGGCTCCTACTGATGAGTCGCCAGTAAGCACGAAACGAATGTGCATGAGATTATACTTTCCGTTCATGCTGCCTTTGGTTTATCCATATGGTCACAACTGAACTAATTTGTTACTAGGTTCGCAACACATAATACATACTTGCATATATATTAATTCACCGCAACAAACAGTATTTAAATATTGGTTACAACTCATTTTCGTTAATAATTCCACAGATGGAGCCAAACACGTCTTGGCATTTCTAAAATAGTTAATCTGCTTTTACATTTTACAAAGCGCCTCTCAAAATTATAAACAATTACAGAATCAAACGAATTCACGACTTTGATTCTAAAAGCGTGTTATCTATAAGATGGCACCATAGCATAAAGAAATAGATAATTTAAATTGTGTTTAAATTTACCGTTGGCGAGATTATCCTTGACTGACGTCCAGACGTAGACGTCCACGGGTACACAACATCTGGTGAGCAGACGCCGGCATCAGACACAATATGGCTGTAAAATTGTCTATCTTCGTCCGTGTCCTCATCGCTTGCGTATTCACGGGTACATGAATTATGCGACGCACCTGAATTATTAACAGTTTCATTAGAATTTTTCGTGCCAAAGACGGCAAATCCTGGCCAACTGGAGGCAAAGCGCGCCCGAGAAATAGGCACCTGCCCAATATTCGTCAATGTCACTTGAAGTCGGCGAACTTCTCCAGCCAACATTTGGCTGGGAAAAGCACTAAATACAAACTTAAATGATGATAAAGATACATTGAAGTACCAATTTTATTGGCATAGTCGATTAAATAGATCATTCTAGGTAAGTAAATTATTTCATTTAACCAAAAATTGATTGCGATGGTGGTGGTAGCAATTCCTTAAATCATGTTTGCGATGTTGAAGCAAAAATCAATCCTATCGTATTAAACCAGTCGTCGAACAACATAGCAAAACCTTGAATTTTCATCATTTTCAGGTGATTTAATTTTTGGCCTCAATTGATGGGTTCTCACTTGTCCCTTCTTTTTTAAGCCTTCAATTAGCTGATTGTCTGAAAATGACGTTGGAACAAGATTTTCCATTGTTGGGAAGAAGAACAATGGAAAATCTTGTTGGAAAAAGAACAATGGAAAATCTTGATGGAAGAAGAACAATGGAAAATCTTGTTCCAACGTCATTTTCAGACAATCAGCTAATTGAAGGCTTAAAAAAGAAGGGACAAGTGAGAACCCATCAATTGAGGCCAAAAATTACATCACCTGAAAATGATGAAAATTCAAGATTTTACCGACCTATGAGTGCTATCAATTGTCCCGCACAAGAAAAATGCGGTCAAATCCACAACAAGAAGGACAGCACTGCGCAACGAAATTCATCTTTTATAACAGCAAAACTACTGTCAGTCACACGTACTGATGTGTTTTGACATTCCATAGTCATCATCAAAGTACGACGGCAAACTGACTAGCGAGGATCAAACCGCAATGCACATATATATATATATATATATATATATATATATATATATATATATATATATATATATATATATATGGAAAACAAAATTAGATATGCTATGCTATTCGACGACTGGTTAAATACAATTTGATTGGGTTTACTTAAAGTTCGCAAACTTGATTTAAAGAATTATTTCATTTGTTTAATTAAATGGCCGTGGATAAAATTAATATAAATGAAATATTTATTGAATTATAAAACTTTTCTCCATAAAATGAAAAAGTTTTGCAACAAAATACATGTTATTTTGGTTTGCAATGACTCCTTCATTAGAAAATAATACTCACTTTTAATTGGGGCATCGGAGAAATGACGTGCCACAAAAGTCGAAAGTCAGGTTGCCTAGCAATGCGGATTACTGATTTTGGTGTAAAGTTAGCAGAAGTATTTTCGTCAATCTGCGCCGCGCCTTCAACGTGCGTGTGGTTCTGCAACACTCGGCAATCTGTATCACTTTCATTCAAATCATCATCATCGCCAAAATCCTCATCAATAGCATTATCATCGTCATCGCAATCATCCTCACCATTGAGAATAATATTGTGGCCCATTGATTCATGTGGAAGACCATTATGAGTTAATGGTTTTGGGCCAATACGTTGACCATACGTGCGCAGTCGGATTTTACCTTTCACTTTTGGCAACACTAGCCAATCTGGAGATAACGGTTTTTGTCGTTGAGCAACATTAAATTGGGACATATTATCTACAATCTGACTAGTAGTGGAACATGTAGAATCCTCACCAAGAATTTGTTGCTGATTGCAATTTGAGGCATACTGAGATGGCGGAGTGTCTATCGTCGTAGTGTTCATCACTCCACGCGATGTTGAATGTCCAGGCATATTTTGTGCCAATTTAGAAGCATATGTATTTTCCACAGGCATATTAGCAGTTTGTGCTGTAGATGCAGAAAATGTTGACGAGACAAGTCCACTGTCGTCGTTGTAACTGCTTGTGTCAAACTCACTGGCACTGTCATTTCGCGAGTTTGCTAAAAACCAAAATGTACACATATATGAAGCGCTAGAATTTCAACGAAGTAAACTTTGAAATTTAAACAAGATAACTACCAATCAACATTTCATATGGGATGCGACAATTTCAGCGAAGCCTTAAATATAGCATGAAACTTCATTAGAGAGCATAAATACCTAAATTCTTAACTAATAAATTAACATAAATACAGGTAAACATTCACGGAGATCTGGATGATTCCCATAAAGGTTTCAGAACAGTATGAAGGGATATTAATGATTAATGCAGGTATTGAATCTGAACCTCCCGCTCGCTCTCAAATATATGTTTGTTTGACGAGGACAATAACGCTCCACGAAGTATGAGAAAGCAGCGCCAATTGACTTTGCGTTACTTTTCCTGTACTTTGTGCATGTTAATAAAGACAACAATGAGCGCCGTCGCTGAAACCGGATGGAATAGCATAAACATCCAGGTCCTACATAAAAGCGAATGACTCATTACAGGTGGATACATTTCTCTTGAGTTTTTCGCAACACAAACAAACAAATAACCCCGTCTCTAGGGTAGAAGGCTAGAAATGTCTGAGCTATGACTAAAGTATACAGGCCTTTCGATTTGGCCCCAAGCGAACTAGAACATGGAGATGGGAATCTGTTCTGCGTGCGATAACAGAATGTCTAACAAATAAGTCTTTATTTAATTTGTGATTTAATTACGGCCAGTGAAATTGTTATCGCGCTCCGCTTGTTACCAAGACAGTACATCTAACTGAAGACAATTCTACCCTACTGTTTGAATAGTAAAATAAAGTAGAATACTTGGAGCTTGTCTAAATTATTGCTGAATGTAACGAAAGCTGCAAATGTACTACAGTTTGCAACTAGAAATAAAACAAGATCAACCAGATTTGAAAATATTTCTTTTGCATTCAAATAGCTATCTCAGACTCCGCAGAATTCCTGTTGATATATCGATCGACGTGCCGATCGTCGTTTGTAAAATCCGCGCTCCTTATTTGATTAAACATCAAGTTCTACACCACAACCTAACATAACGTGTTATCAACGAACCACCATCAACCGGAGCATAAAACTTTTAAAACCGAACACAAAGTAAATCATAATCCAGTCAGGTACAGCATATGTGGAATTACTCGCGATGAGAAATACATTTCAGCATCTAAACTTCGTTTATTTCTTGATTGCGGTTTGAGCTACATGAAACTGCTTTCGGCTTCCCTAGACGATAACTATCATGTGCATCTGATGGTAGTTTACAATAAAGTACTGCCGAACAAACAATGAAGGATTGATTTGCGTGTAAAATAAGCAATCAGGAGGGAACGAGTTGATAAATCAAAAGAGTTCTTTAGCAGATAAAAGATCAATATACATATAAAAACAAGGATTTAAACATCTTGATATAAGCACCTGACCCAATATGCATATACGTTTGTCAGTATAAACAAAGCATTGTATAATGCAGAAGAGGCAATTCATCAAGTAAACCGTTTTCGTATTTGTTGGGAACTCATTACGTACTGTTCAGAATTCGCCGCGCACAGGGCTCTAACCTGAGAATGTCTGCTTCGATATCTGCTGTTCTAACAACTTGCTCAGTAGTTAAATCAAGATTCAGAAGCAGAAGTCCCCAGGTTCGAGCCCTGTTCGCGGCCAATTATAGACAGTAAGAGATGAGTTCCCAATAGGGACGAAATCGGTCTACTGGATTAATTTCCTTTTCTACATTACACAATGCTTAATTTATACTGGCCAGATTATGTGCATAATGCGTAAGCTGTTTCTTTTAAAGCGTATAAGGTATCTATATCAAGATCGCAACCTTGATTTAAGTAATTGTCATCACCACCCGCGCAACCAATGTTTGTTTAAAAAAAGCACATTTGGATTAATTTATAAGACAAACCATAACAATGGCACAATCGCATTCCAAAATGGAATCGTTCTCTTAACACAAAAATTCCGAACAAAAGTCAGGCTTCGAGTTTGCTTGTGTAAATACTACCTCCATTAGTTCCATATCTAGGTAGCTTTTATTCAGATAGCCGAATAACTAGAAGGAGAGAAAACTCGCGTCAGTCATACGAACTTGTAGAATTAACTAGAATTTAAAATTCCAGATATGATAATTTTTTACAAACAGGCAAAAACATAAAATGCATGCGTCCAAGCATACACAATCAAACATACATGCATACATACAAAATACATACATACATACATACATTCATAAACGCATATAAGCAAAATATCAAACATAAACACAGGAAGTAAACCTACCTGAGAAACTGCTGTTGCCTGGCGTGTGTATTATAGGTGGTGAACACAACGGATCAACTCGCACATTTAGGCCACTTGGTTCCAAACGTTTTTCAGAATGAGTGGATCTACTTTCGATAAGTTCAACACCAGTTCCATTACTGTTAATACTAATAGTACTACCCATCATACTTGTAGCACCACTGCTGCCAGTCTGACTCCTATTTGCACAATTTGTGCTTCCGAAGCCTTCATATTGTTGGTTGGTTTTTGAAGCAGAGAGAGAGTTTACACATTTTCCTGGCTGTGGTGCATCGATTGTCAGTATATTACTAGTCTGTTGAAATATTTCACTGCCAGAATTGAAACTATCCCTGCAACCAGACTGACTTCCTCGAAGTGCGGCATTACGACCTATGAGTTCAGCTGGAGCATAAAATGAGGCAGCGCTCCAGGTGAAAGAAAGTCCGACAATGTGTAGTTGACCAGAACGTTTCGTCTGAACACTTAGCTCAATCTGTAAAAGTGTGATAAGCGAATATATATACAATTATAATTTTAAATATACATTAAAAATAATTTACGAAACGGTCTACGGCAAGCTCCGCAACTTCCCCACCAAGTTCCTGAATTTCGTGGACTGTAATTTTACTATATCATACACCTGGTTAACTAAAAAGAGTACTCATATTTATGTCAAACCAACCAATTTGTTTGAAATAACATGTGAGCGCCATTTAAGACAGTGCTAACCGGTGGTTTCTTAATAATATTAAATAATAAACCAAAATAGAATGGAGGCGGGATAGTCAAAATCGGTACGTGTCAGTGGCAGAAGAACAAAGAATAATAGTGAATTTGATGAGAGGTGCGAGTGCCCTGACAAACGTACGAGTGGTTACACACTCGATGATTGATTTTGTAACAAATACTGACATTGCACCAGAGAAGCACGTAACACGTATGTGCTTATCTATAGCTGATAATTTTCAAGTTCAATATAGTACATTTAACAACACGGCTCGTAGGATATTTAGCTTTCAAATAAGAGAAATATTTATCTTCAGATATGAGTTTAAAATAGCATTATATATTGAATAGAAGCGCTTTCGCTCCATCGCATCAACTGATATACTGAAGAAATAGAAAAACGGAATTAATTTTGTTCAAATAGAGATAAACGAAGCATATAAAACGCCCACAAAATATTAATTCAGAAACTTCAAATACAAGAAACATAACTAAACCTTTAATTACCTGATCTGCGTTTTGACTAACGCAGCTTTCATTGTTCCAGTAATTTTCTTTCATCAAGATATTTCGGCCTAGCTTACCGTAGGCCTTCATCAGTTGCATTTCACGAAACAAATGAAGCAAGTGTGTTATTTCCTCTAGTCATAATATTTATATACCTCAGACTGACCTTTCATTAGATATTCGCGTGTCACATATGTGTGTGTGTGTACATTTTCATAACCGTTGTTTTCATCTAACTAATTTCGACCAGAGTGGCTGAATAATAACTATTCGTTTTTTAACACACTCAATGTAAATGACGTAACTGAGATGGGGGAGACCCATAATTCAGAAACACTCGTCATAAAAACATGCCATGAGTGATTAAACCAGAAGTCCGAAAGACTAATGCACATGTTAAATTACAATTCAAACCACTAGGATGGACTCAAGATAGAGAAGTTAATAACAGTTAATGGCGCACGCCACGCATGTCCATGTGTATGTGTATGCATAACCAAAAAACTTGGTTAAATTATTTTATTTTGATACACATGTACGTACATCGAAATGAAACTGCAGTCAATAGACATTAATTTACCCTTTGCACGCGTCAGACAAATTATTACTTATAACTATTGTATTATTAGAATATTTCCAATGGGTAGGGTGGGGGTGTAAAACAGAAAATTAAGGTTGAAATCACTATTTGTTTTAAAATCAAATGAATAGTTAGAGATGAAATTAATTGTTTATTCATTTGTTGAATAAAAGCCCACTAATTATTTAATCTTAATCTGATGTTCTTAATCTTTTACTGGAGCTAGCTTCAGTTACCAATTCATGCAATCGCCTTTTTTTTCACTAGCTAGTGCAGTATTCCAAATCGGACCTAAAGATTTTTCAACAGCTGTTTCATTCATAATATTATCTCTAGATTTAATTTCTATAGATTCCCTAATCAATCTCGTCATCCTATTACGACTACATATTGCTATGCGTTTGCATTCCTCCCAGTCGATAGTATGTCCAGTCTCCACTACATGACGAGCAAGAT